>JAODAL010009516.1:0-110294 GCA_025379985.1 Phyllomedusa bahiana | reverse complement strand
AAAGTTTTTAAAAAGGGGAGAAAGAAACGTTTTTAGTATTTGAATTGGCAAAGTGTTGGAAGGATTTCTTCTCAATAGTCACCTTTTTTGGTTCATGGAATGGATGGATGTTAGCATGTCAGGTGAGAGACCTCAGGGAACACACACCCTGCGACCATTGCTGGAAGAACAAGATGGTGGTGGCAGCTTTATGGTCTCTGAAAGGTTTGTGGGGCTTTCTTTTGGCCACACATCCATGTAGAAGGTGCTCTCACCTGATTTGGCTATAAATCCCCCTTGCAGATCACATACACCCATACATGCTGATTGTCTGGGGCAGATGAGATCTTTCATCAAGACAATGTCACATGGCTAGAAATATTTTTGCATTTTGAAATCCCCCAGTTGACAATATTCTAGAGAAGCACATTTTTGCAAAATTACTTTGGGGCTCTGAGAACGAGTAGCACCATAGGACTCTTTCCATGTATTGGCTCATTAATTCTATGCCAGAAAGGTCACCAGTGCTTTGTTACACACCCGACCCAATCCTTATAGAAGAGGAGGCTCCGGGAGTTCTCACACTTGGTTTCCTCCTTTGTTTGCTGATTTTTTTCTCTAACCCCATCCCAGACCTTTGGTATAGAAGCTGAAAGTGACTTTGTACCCAGAGCGGCACAAAACTGTAAATATATAGGCGACATGTATGAAGCTCGCCGGGTCGGGGCGCGCTTTTCCGACAGTTTTCCGGCGAAATCTGCGCCTGATTTATGTCGGGGCCGGGGCGTGCTCATACATAGCATGTAAATTCCGCCACGCCTCGCCAGGGTGTTAGGCGCAGTGCAGGACTGAGGCGCAGTGCGGCGCTGCGCCTATGATTCGGCGCCGGAGGTAGTGCGGTCATTTCATGCGGGGAAAAGTCCGCCGTGCCTGGCCAGTGTGTGGGGGGCAGTGTGGGGACTGAGGTTTCAGTGCGGGGCTGCGCCGAAGATTCGCTGCCCGAGCTAGTGCTCTCATACATGCGGGGAAAAGTCCGCCGCGCCTCGCCAGTGTGTGGGGTGCAGTGCGGGGACTTAGGCGCAGTGCGGGGCTGCGCCGAAAATCTGTTCCGATGCGAGAAAAAAAAAATTAGAAACAGGAAAAACCCAATGTGGATCAACAGGGATGTAAAAAGAGGCAATAAAAAACAAAAAGAAAGCGTTTCACCTACTAAAACAGGAGGGCAGTGAAGAGGCACTAAGAAGCTATAGGGAAAAAAATAAAGTGTGTAAAATAAGGATAAAGGAAGCAAAGCTGGAGCGGAAAGACATATTGCTATAAAAAAATAAAACTAACCCAAAATTTTTTTTTAACTATATAAATAGTAAAAAGATTAAAACAGAAAAAGTTGGCCCTTTGAAAAAATACTGAGGGAGAGACAGTAGAGGGCGATGAGAAAAAAGCAAACGTATTAAACACTTTTTTTTCCACTGTATTTACCGGAGGAATGACCTTCCTGTTGTACAGAGAGATGTGGTATACTACAACTTAAAAATTTCTCGTCCCAACCCAGGGAAAAAGTGCAGCTCCGTCTTAGGAAGATTAAAATAGACAAATCCCCAGGTCCAGATGGCATACACCCACGGTCCTAAAGAGAAAGTGATGTCATAGATGGGCCCCTATTCTTAATATTCAGGGATGCTAATAACGGGGTAGTCCCAAAAGGGTTGGGCGCATAGCAAATGTGTCCCAAAATATTAAAAAGGGGGTAAAAAAGTGCCCCCGGAAACTAAGGCCGGTAACTTAACCTTTTGTGGTAAAAGTTTGAAGGTTTTCCAGAGATGCTATCCTGGAGTACTCACTGAAAATAAATGTAAACACCGTTCCCACGGTTCATGGGGACGGTCCGTCAGACTAATCTCATCGCTTCATGAGGAAGTCAGTGCAGACGATCGGGGTGAGGCACGGATGTCATATATCTAGATTTTTCTAAAGCATTTGATACGGTGCCACATAAATTTTGGAAAATAAAAATGAGAATCTTGAGGGGGAAAAAATGTGTGCAAGTGGGTAAGTAACGGGCTCACTGATAAAAAACAAAGGGGTAGAATTTAACGGTAATCTCGACGATCGCTGTTACTAGTGGGGTACCACAAGGGGCGTATTGGGCCCCCATCCTCTTTAACATTTTCATTAATGATCTTACACAGGGGTACAGTGAAAATCGTCTTTGCAGACGATAAAAAGCTCTATAAAGTAATCAAACAAAGAGGAAAAATAGTTATTACAAAGGGATCTGGTAATTGGGGGCCCGGGGGAGGGAATTGACGATAGGGTTTTAAAACTGATAAAAGCAAGGTTTTGCACAGGGGAAAGAAATCCTTACATGATTACATGTTAAAGGAAAACCGGGGAAAAGTGACATGGGAAAGACTAGGGAATCCCGGTGGACAGTAAAAATTAATTGTAGCAGCCGTGTCAGGGCACACAGCCAAAGCAAAAAGGACAGGGGTGCATTAAAAGGGGCATAGTGCACAGATGAAACATTTTCTCCCATTATACAAGTCATGGGTTTAAACCCCAAGGAAAATTTGTGTCAGTTTTTGGGGACCCGTGTACAGGAAAGACATTGTAGAGCTTGAAAGGTACAAAAGCGGGGAACAAAAATAATAAAAAGGTTTTTGGTGGACTACAGTACACAGGGGGACTAATAAAAAAAATTTTAAATACATCAAAGGTAATATAGAGATTCCCCCCAAAGCGAACTAAGGACATTGCTTTTTTTTGCATTACAAACATGAAACTAAAAAAAAAGAGACAGGCGGAACGGGAGAAACATTCCACATGCGGTGCGGAGTATAATCAAAATTCGCCTTTATAAAGGGTTCAAATTTCAGAAAAGAGCTAAACCCTTAAAAATAAAAAATACATAAAAAAAAATCACTTTCCAATATCCTATTTCAAGAATTAGGATATTGGAAACCCCGGGAATACAGTAATTCAAATTCTGAAAGCTATCTCATTGGTCGGCAAAACGGCCAATCAGAATAGGAGCGACAGTGAACCATTAAAACCTATGGAAAACTATGACCAATCAAATTAAAGGGGGACAGTTCAAAATACAGAAAAAAATGCAAAAAAAAGAGCTGATTGGCTGACTACCGAGGCTTGGCAGCTCACCAAATCAAAATAGGACACAAAGACCCATTATAGCCTATGGAGAAGTTTGAACCAACAAATCAAAGGGGGGGACAGTTAAAAAAACAGAAAAAAAGGAGAATAGACTGATTGGTGAGCTAGGGGGGCTGGCTATCTCGGCCAATCAGAGCGCGATTTTTCCCCCTTTAGTCTATGGAGAGTTTGGCGCAATGAAATCCCGCCTCAGCCCCTTTGGGCATGGAGTAGAATAAAAAAATCTTTTTTATTAATGAAAAACTTTATCAAAAAAGAGCAAAAACCTTCTAAAAAAATAAATCATTAAACCCCCCCAAACAACGCGATTGCGGCGTACATAGGGAATTGCAAAAGGGGAAATCGCCGGAAATACATTAATTCAAATTTTTTAAGCTCTCTGATTGGTTGGCATAAACCAGCCAAAGAATAGGAGCGAAAAGCCCCATTTAAAACCAGGGAGAAGTTTTGACCAATCAGAATAGGAGCGAAGTGTCCATTTTAAACCTTGGGAAAATATCCCAAATCAAATCAAAGGGGGACATTCAAAATACGTAAATAGACAGAAAAGAGCTGTTTGGCGAGCTAGGTGGCTTTACCCCACCCAAATCAAGCGCAAGCTACTTCTCATAGAGTTCTAGGGGGAAAAGAAATTTTCCGGCGACCCGTGAGGGGCTAAGTTAAAGAGGCGCCGTTATTTGGACCAATGGAGAGCGAGTGCGCTCCTGGGGTTTTTTAATGAAAATTAAAATCAAACGTACACGACCGAAATCAAAGATAACACTACAGAATTGTCCCATGTGAATTTAAAACGAATGAAAAAATTTGGGGTAACAAAAAAAAAATTTTAAATTCAATAAAACATGTTTATTTCTTTTTTTTTTGTTGCCCCCAAAATTTTTTTGACCCTTTGATAACGAAATAAGAAAAAACATGAATTTTTTAGTAAATTTTTTTTTTTTCTTTACCCCCATATTTTTATTTTATTTTATATACCTCGGGACAATTCTTTTCTTTCATTTATTTTGGCCAGTACAGTTTTATTTCGATTTCATTTGAAAACCCCATAGGGGGCGTCGCTCGCTCTCCCCCTTGGTCCCCAAAAACGGGGCCCCTTTTAAATTTTGCCAATCACAGAGCGCGCCGAATTTCTTTTTCCCCATAGAATCTATGGAAAGTAGTTCCGGTTTTATTGGCTAATGGGGCGAGCCCCCGCCCCTTTAAACCAAACAGCTCGTTTTTTGCCTTTTACTGAATTTTGATTTGTCCCCCCTTTGGGAAAATGATTGGGCAATTTTTTCTCCATAGGTTTTTAAAAGGGTCCTTCGTCCTATTCTGATTGGTCAATTTTCCCCCCATAGGAAATAATGGCCCCTGTCGCCCCCTTTTATTGGTGGTTTATGCCGACCAACAAAGAGCTTTAAAAAAATTTTAATTACTGTATTTCCCGGGGATTTCTCTATTTTCATTCCCCTTTTAGCGGGGGGGCTCGGCGACAAACGCGTTGTTCGGGGTTTTAACGATTTTTTTTTAGAGAAGGGTTTAGCTCTTTATCTGATAATGTTTTAACCCCAAAAAAAAAGATTTTTTTTATTAATACTTTAGTCGCACGGCCTGAGTGCCGAGATTTCAGAGCCCCAACATTTTCCATAGACTACAATGGGAGAAGTAATCCGCTCTGAATGGCTGGGATAGCCAAGCCACCGCCAGCTCAGCCAATCAGCTCTTTTTGTATTTTTACTGTATTTTGATCTGTCCCCCCTTGGATTTTGATTGGTCAAAACTTCTCCATAGGATAAAAAGGGGGTTTCTTTGCCCGCCCAAATTCTGATTGGTCAATATTTTCTCCATAGGTTTTAATGGGACACTGTCGCTCCTATTCTGATTGGCTGGTTAATGCCGAGCAATGAGAAGAGCTTAAACAATTTGAATTACTGTATTTCCCGGTAATTCTCTCTATTGCAATTCCTTATGTAGCGCCGGCCCTCGGCGACAAACGCGTTGTTAGGGATTTAAGTGCTTTATTTTTATGGAAGGTTTTTCAGCCCCTTTTAATCTGATAATGTTTTACACTTAATAAAAAAAGATTTTTTATTCATACTCCTTGCCGCACGGAGCTGAGAGCCGAGATTGCATTGCGCCCATCTCTCCATAGACTACAATGGGAGAAGAGCTCGCCCCTCTGATTGGCTGGGATAGCCAAGCCCCGCCCGAAATTAACCAATCACTCTTTCAGCCTTTTTACTGTATTTTGAACTGTCCCGCCTTGGATTTTGATTGGTTCAAAATTCTCCATAGTTTATAAGGGGTCTAATGGGTTTTTGGGTCGCTCCTATTCTGATTGGCTGAGCTAGCCAAGCCCCCGCTAGCTCAACAATCACTCCATTTTTTTTTGCATTTTTACTGTATTTTGAACTGTCCCGCCGTTGTTCTGATTGGTCAATCGTTCTCCATAGGTTTTAATGTTCACTGTCGCTCCTATTCTGATTGGCCGGTTCCTGCCGACCAATGAAAAATAGCTTCAGAATTTGAAATACTGTATTTCCCGGCAATCTCCAATATCCAATTTCTTGATATTGCGCCGTTCTAGATTTTTGGAAAGTGTTTTTTTTTAAATTATGTTTATTTTGAGGTTCACCCTCTTTCTGACACTGTTTTCCGCCTTTTTTAAAAAGGTGATTTTTTCGGAATCATACTCCTGCTGCAGGGAGCGGAGCGCCGAGATTTCTGTCCCCGATCTTCTATCTGCTTCCTCTGCATTTTCTGATCCTGCTTAAACTTCGCCTCTGCCGGAGCATTTAGACCAAATAAACCAGGTATGCCTGTCGGAGCTGCTGAGCGCTGCACTGGCGCCTCGCTTTTGCCGACCGCGATCGTACATGCCTCGGAGTATAACGAGCGCGCCGCATCCCCCCGGGAAACCCCTTTTTACCCCGCGCCCACACCGCGCCCATTGCACGCCCCATTCATGCGGGGCACACGCTGAAAGTGGCGAACGCTGCGCCTAACACTGAACCCCCCGCGCCACAGGGGATTCGGGCCAGGAGGCGCAGTATACGCCAAAAAACAGGCGTAAAGCCCGTTCATACATGTCGCCCATAATGTGCAAGATAAAATAAACACAGAAAAGAATGTCAGATCCATTAACAGCAGCAAGTTGATGGCTTCCATTTTAAAATATGTAAGGTAAATGTTTTTGTTCTTTGCTTTGGAGGATTCAGAATGTGGGAACCTGCACAAATCATCAGAATGAGGGATTATGGTCCCCACTTCTCCAAGTCGCAAGTTCATGGCTGGGGGGAGTTTAAATGGAATAGAAGAATGGGATCCATCAATAGAAACATGTTGATGGGTTTCATTAAAAAAGTTATACTTTCTTTGTAGTTTGATGATAGGTGGGGGGTCAGACAGCTTGGACCGGCCCAAATCATCTGAATGGTGGGCTATAGTTCCTCATTCCACTGAGCAGCAAGTCCATGGCTGGAGGAGTTTAAATGGAATGGCAGTAGAGCATGTACAGAAAAAACACAGAAAAAAATTAGACATTAATTACTTGAAAAACACAGAAACAAGGCCATATTCACAGCTCAAAGGCTGGACTGAAACTGAACCCAGTAAAGAAGCAACACTGGCCCCTATGCTACTTGGGAAAGATAAACAGGTGCAGCTGATTGCTGAGCAGTAGCTCACACACCCCTCCACTAGGGGGACAATTAGACTGCACATTAAATTGATACCTGTTCACATAGTATGCAGAAAAGCCACAGTACAATACATTGGGAGACTGCACAAATGCAAAAATACTGATAAGACAACCACTCACACACCTTCAATATTATGTTATATTATATTCTACTGTGGCTTTTCTGCATACTGTGTGAACAGGTATCAATTTAGTAGAGCATGTGCCCAAGCATGTAACCAAGTTTATGTGGGACTGCGGGGTTCTCCACTCTGGTGACTGATAGGGGTGCATTGGTGGAATCCCCACTAATTTATCTATCATCTATAAAGTTGAGAGATGATAATTGCATCTAACAAGAAGAGCACTTAATATACTTACAAGATAAAATAAACACAAAAGGACTGTAGGATTCATCACCAGCAGCTTGTTGATGGTTTCTATTGTGAAATATGTAATGGAAATGTTTTTTTTCTTTGTTTAAAGAGGGGAGCCAGCCCTTTTTTGGGCCCCTTTAAACAAATCATCGGGAAGGGACAATGGCCCCCACTTCCTCGAGGGAAAGGTAGTAAGAATGTCCCCAAAATTTTTACAGGGGAAACGGGGGGGTTCCCATTCTGTGACTAAATGGGGTGCCAGTAGTCAGTTTCCCCTACAAAATTTATCAAACATCTAAAAAGTGAGGGGGAAAACTGCACCCCAACAAAAAAACCCCTTTTTAAAAACACAAGATAAACAAACAAAAAAGGGAATGCAGGATCTGTCCCAACACAGCACCCAAAATTTTTTTCCATTTTAAAAATAAATTTTTAAAAATTTCTTAAACTGATATTTTTAGTTACAGTCCCTATGAGAAAATTTGTTAAAGCTTTAAAAATATCTAAAATAAATTTTTAAAAAAAATATGTAAAAATGGCGTCTGGTTTCCGGCCGGCACACATCAAATCCTTTACCCCACATTCTTTTTTTCATTTTTACTTTTTAGAATCGTCCTTCTGCCCCTTCCCGTGGCTGAGCCCAGGGGAGTTTTCCCCCCCCCCCCCCCCCCCCCCCCCCCCCCTCCCCCTCCCCCCCCCCCCCCCCCCCCAACCCAGGGGCAAAAAGTAATGTCTGGGAAACCATGCCTAGGAAATTATTAAATTTTAATTAAAAAGACCCTTATAGGGGTTTGGGGGAAAAAAAAGTAAAGCAAACGCAAAGCCGAGGCACCGAAAGGGCATTTGGAAAGACGCTGTGATTTTCCCCTACACATTTCAATATTTCCCTTTTTCTAAATTTTAGTTTAACAAAGGCACAAGATTGGGGATGCTCGGCCCCGGCGCTCATCTGGGGTGCTAAAGATGCCGCAACCCCTGTTTAAACCGGGGTCCCTCCAAGTAAATTGCTTTTCTGCAAAGCTGGATGAAATACAGGGAAAAACCCCTCATGTTTAACCTTTTGGAAGAGTCCCAAAAATTTTGAAAATGAGATTTGTCAAATTCTTCAATAATGTAATATAAAGTCCGGGAAAAACACAGTCCCGTAAATTTTTGCCAGGATTTTGTTAATTTATGACCTATAATGGGGAAACCTTCATTTAAAAATATTTTGGGTGTTTGGAAATCCCTGGGGGCCCCCAAATTAAAAAACAAAGATAAATATTTCTTAGCTGCATATCAAGCACTGTTTGGGTGAGGCACATATTTAAAAATTTGATCTTTAGTGTAGATCATAGATTAAAAATCCCTTTAATCAGTGGGTTTGGGCTGTGCTGCCGGGGGCCTTTCAGTGGAGCTTATTCTTGCGGGCCCCCCATTGGGGAAATTGGGTCCGGGAACCCCCCATTTGGGGTTTTATTCTTTGGGGGCCACCAAAGGGGATGATTCCCGGGGGCCCCCCGTGGGAAGGGTTCTTGGGGGGCCCCCCAATGGTTTTTGAATCTTTTGGGGCCACCAGTGTAAAAATTCTTGGGGCCACCTGTGGGTCGATTCTTGGGCCACCCGTGGGGCTGATTCTTGGGCCACCAGTGGGGGAAAATTCTTTGGGGCCACCATTTGGGGTGATTCTTGGGGCCCCCCAGTGGAGCTGAATTCCCTTTGGGGGCCCCCCATGGGGGGGTGAAATTCCTTTTAGGCCACTAGTTTAAGAGATTCTTTAGGCCTAAAACCCTTTTAGGGGATTCTTTTGGGGCCCCCAGGGGAGGGATTCTTGGGGCCACCATGAAAAGGGGATTCCCCTTTGGGGGGAAACCCGTGGAGTTGAATTTTTGGGCCAACCCCTGGAGTTGATTTTTTGGGGCCACCAGGGAGTTTATTTTTTGGGGTCCACCCATGGAGTTTTATTCCCTTGGGGGCCACCAAATGGATTGAATTTTTTGGGGGCCCCCAAAGGGGAGTGATTTTTTTGGGGCCAAACCCGGGATTTTAAAACTTGGGCCCACCAGTGTTGGGTATTTTTGGAGCCACCAAAATGGAGTTTTATTCTTGGGGGCCCATCAGTGGTATTGAACCCGGGGTCCACCATTTTAAATTGTTTTTTGGGCCCCCCGTTTTTGTTTTTAATTTTTTGGGGGCCCAAACCCTGGAGATGGGTTCTTTGGGGAAACCAAACCCAAAGGAGATGATACTTGGGCCACCAAGGGAGAAAGATTTTTTGCGGTCCACCCGTGGAGCTGATTTTTGGGGGCCCCCCATGGGGGCTGATTCTTTGGGGGCCACCAGTGGCGATGATTTTTGGGCCCACCAGGGGGATGATTCTTTTGGGGGCCCCCCAGTGGAGATGAATTTTTGGGGGCCCCCCCGTGGAGTTGATTCTTTGGGCCACCAGTGAAAAATGATTCCCTTGGGCTACCAAATGGGGGCTATTCTTGGGGCCCCCCATGGGGTTTAAAACTTTGGGTCCCCAGTGGATTTTTATTCTTGGGGCCCACCAGTGGAGTTGATTTTTGGGCCCAAAAAACAGTGGAGGTTTTAAATTTTTGGGGCCAACCCAGTGGAAAATTGATAATGGGGCCCACCAGTTTTGAAATTCAAAAAGGGCCCACAGTAGGTAATTTTTTGGGTCCCCCAGTGAAAATTATTCGAAGCCCATCAAAAGGGGGGTTTATTCTTTGGGCCACAAGGGGGACGATTCTTTGGGGGCCCCTAGTGACGATTCCATGGGGGCCAAATAGGTGGGGCTTTTTTCTTTCGGCCCCCCCAGTGTTGGTTAATCTTTGGGTCCACCATTTGGTTTATTCTGGGGGCCACCAATGGAGAAAATTCCGGGGCCAAACCCTGGGGAAGATTCTTGGGGGCCCCCCCATTTTTATTGAATTTTTGGGGGCCACCAAAAAGATTCTTGGGGGCCCCCCCCTTGGGGCGAATTCCCTTTGGGGCCCCCCATGGAGGGGTGATTCTTGGGTCCACCAGTGGAGCTGAATTTTTGGGGCCACCTAGGAATGATTCCTTGGGGCCACCATTGGGGTTGATTCCCTTTAGACCACCATTAAATGATTCTTGAGCCTACCATTTGGGGGGATTCTTTTTGGGGCCACCAGTGGAGTTTTAAATTTTGGGGGGCCCCAAACCCGTGAGTTGGGTTCCCGGTTTCCACCCGTGGAAATTTTATTCTTGGGTCCACCAGTGGGGGTTTAAACTTTGGGGCCCCCCAGTGGATTTTATTCCCGGAGCCAAACCAGTGGAGATGAAACTTGGGGTTTCCCCCATTTTAGTTATTTTTTTGGGGTCCCCCAGTGGGGTTGAATTTTTGGGGCCCCCCATTTGGGGTTTTATTCTTGGGGGCCTACCATTGGGGAAAAATTCTTTGGGTTTCCCCCAGTGGGGTTGATTCTTTGGCCCCCCATTTGGGGTTGATTCTTTTGGGGCCCACCAGTTTGGGGATTATTATTGGGGGCCAAACCCTTGGAGTCTTTTCTTTGGCCCAACAAATGGATTGATTCTTGGGGGCCACCAGTGGGGGCCCTTTTTCTTCGGCCCAACAGTGGGATTTAACTTTGGGGGCCCCCCATTTGGGGATGATTCGGGGGCCACCAATGGGGATGATTCTTTTTGGGCCCACCAGGGAGCTGATTCTTGGGGCCCCCCAGTGGAGCGATTCTTGGGGCCACCAGTGGAGAAATTTCCCTTTTGGGGGGGCCCCCAGTGGGGGAAATTCTGGGCCCCCCCAAAGGAGATTTAAATTTTTGGGGTCCCCAGTTGGGGTTGGAAAAATTGAGGGCCACCAGTGAAGATGATTCTTGGGACCAACCATTGGGATTTTTAATTTTTGGGGGCCCCCCAAGGGGGTTGATTTTTGGGGGCCCCCCCCTTAAGTTTTTCTTTGGGCCCACGATTGGGGGTGAATTCCTTTTGGGGCCCCGAATTTGGGGGTGAATTTTTTTTGGGGCCCCCCAGTGGAAGTGATTTTTGGGGCCCATATGGATTGATTCTTTGGGGCCAAAACCATGGATTTTGTTCTTGGGCCCCACAGTGGATTTTGTTTTCGGGGGGCCCACCAGAAATTGTTTTTGGCCCCCCAGTAGTTTGACCCTGGGTCCACATGAGTTGAAATTGAACCCCCCCCTGGATTTTGTTTTCCCAAGGTCCCCCAAATGGTATGAGTTTTGGAGCCCAGCAGGGAGTTAGATTGTAGCTGACCCATGTAGTTAATTTTAGGACCCACCCCAGTAGATTCCGGGGTCCTACACTGGAGATGATTCGGGGGGCCCCCAGTAGGGTTAATACTTGGCCCCCAACGGGGATTGATTCTTGGGGCCCCCTAGTGAATTTTTATTTTTGGGGCCCACCAGTGGACTGATTCTTTGGGCCACCAGGAGGTGTTTTTTTGGCCCCCCTCATACAGTAAGACTGCACATGTTTTGGGCTTTCAAAATTCCCCCCCTTGAAAACGGCCCCAAGTTGTCATGCACGGGAAAGTGTTGAATGGGGCCCTTGGGAACATCACGGAGTTGATTCTGAGGCATACCCCAAACCACAGTACTGGCCCCCTTTTTCTGCCCCCTTGTGTGCCCCCAATTCATGTTAGTTTTTGGTCGATGAACAGACTTCCTGTAATGAAGATGGGGGCTGGGGTTTTGGGGTCTCCCTTACAAACCCATGTGGCTGAAAAGAGAACAGTGGGGTAAAAACATAAAGAGCAAAAATACAAAATTTGGGCATCACCCGTTCTGTGGTCTATTATAATAAAGTTTATATTTATCTGCACATTTTTTCCCTTCCTAAACAAAGTGTTCAAAAGTTGCATAGTCCAAAATGGGATCAAAAGACTCACTTCATCCCGAAAAAAAAAAAAGCAAAAAGCAGGTGCTTAAGAGAAGTATTAGTATTAAAAAAAACATAAAAAAGCAAAAAAA
Organism: Phyllomedusa bahiana; assembly: GCA_025379985.1. NCBI lineage: Eukaryota > Metazoa > Chordata > Amphibia > Anura > Hylidae > Phyllomedusa > Phyllomedusa bahiana. The sequence goes on along the minus strand of JAODAL010009516.1, from coordinate 98,151 downwards.
AATTTTTTAAAAACAGAAAACATAGTGAAAAATTTTTAAAATTTGGGTATCAACCCAGTAAATAAAGGGTGAGTCATTTAAACCCGCCGCAAAACACTTTAATTTTAAGAAAACCTGAAAAATGTTGCAGTTGCCCATTACAGGAGAAGGGGTAGCTGTTGGCGCCGTTTGAATTTTTCAATGTAGTGTGGGGGGAGGGGATTTGTGGGAAAATTTTTTAGATTTTTTCTGGTTAACAAAATGTAAAAAGGGGCAGAAATTTTGGGTAAAAAATTCCATTGACACAAAGAATGAAACAAACAAATAGGTCCAAATTAACTCAAAAAATATTTTGTCCCTGCAAAAAATCCTTGCTATCCAAAAAACCCAAGGCCCCAGTGTATCAATTTTTTAAACAACGTTTTTGTGTTTTGGATAAATGAGCCAGGATTGTAGAATAAGTTTTTAATTAATTTTTCCTAATGAAGTGACGGTTTCGTTACTGTATCTACAGTTTGTTTTAAAAAGGATTATTTTCTGCTGAGCTGACATCACTACCACGAAATGAGAACCCGCTGCATTGGGAAGAGGAAAGGACGGGCGCCCCGGGGGGCCCCAAAAAAGCGGCACTGTCAAAAGAATAGATAGAGAGATCTTTTTAGCTAAGGGGATCTGCAAAATTATATGATCTCTGTTTCTATAATATAGTAAAATAAGCAAAAAAAAAAAAAAAAAACAAAAGGGAAATAGGACGACGATGATTTGTTTTTAACTACCCCTAAAAAAAATGAAAAATATAATACAATGTATAAATAAAATCTAACACTGTGCATTTCTGTGTCCAGTGATTTACAATTATTTATTTGTAGAGTAAAAAGGATAATGTACTTATTATAGTTTTAAAATGTATTTTTGTGAAGATGAAAAAAATATTTATGATAAGATAAATGTATCTTATGGTAGATATCATAATACAATGTATTTATAATTTATTTTTATATTTTATGTTTTAAAATTTAAAATAATGTATCTTATGTGTAGTGTTAACATAATGTATCTTATGTTAGTTAATTTTTTTATTGTGAATAAACAATAAAATAAAAGTTTCTTATTTGTTGTTAAAATTTTAATGTTCTTATGGTAGATGAAAAGATGGGGAATTTAGCTTTAGATGTTTAAAATTTTCTTTGATAAGTGATATATTCGTTGTAGTTAAAATAATATAAGTATCTTATGTGTAGATGAAAATGTTATTATTTTAAATGTTTTTAAAATTTTAAAATGTATCTTATTTATCGATGTGATAAATAGGGAAATCATAGCTTTAGTGTTAATTAAAATTTTTATCTTATGAGTAGATATGATATAATGTATCTTATATGTAGTTAAAATAATATAATGTATCTTATGTATAGATATAATAAATAAAAGTTATTATGAATAAAAATTAGTTTATGGTCCTTTTTAACTATAATGTTCTTGAATCTTGCTTTTGATGTTTTTTTATAATTTTTTTTGGTAGATGTGTATAATGTTTCTTATATGTAGTTAAAAGAAATATGTAGTGTAATCTGATATCAAAAAGAATCTTTATTGAATAATACAAAAAAAAAATTATTCACAGTGTATATTTATATTTTATGGTGATGTAATATTATATAAATCATTGCAGATGTAGAAAAAATTATGATTTTAAATTATAAATGTTATATAATGTTTTATAATGGGTAACAAAAAAAGTAAATTGTGTTATACTAAATGTTTTCACATGAAAAGTTGATATTTAAAAAGCATTTTTTCTTGGGATTTAATACTAAATTTAAAAATTTTTCACTCACAGCCGATCTTTAACGAGCTAAAGGGGGTTGTTTTCACAAAGGGACGCTGCTTTTTTTGTAAAGATCTTGCAAAAAGCAGTCACTTTGCAATTGTGTCCTTAACATGTCCTACCATTCCTAGATACCCCCTCTTGTATGGGCTCAACTCCTGAGGAACTATAGCACGACCTGTTTGATCTCTCCCGATAGGTGACTGTGGGTCCTTAGCTTAGACCGTGGACTTTGTGTAGGCTGCAAGCACGGTCATATAGCTACAGACCCGTTGGATCCCCCTGATAGGATTCCCCCCCTTGGGTTTCTATAGTACTACTGTGTGACCTCCGATAGGCTGCCCGCACTGGGTTTCTATAGCTACAACCCGTTTGGTCTATCCTGAAAGGCTGCCGCACAAGTTCTAAGCTACAGCCTGGTTTTAGCGCCTAGTAAAACCCGTAAATCCCCTGAATTCCAAAATGAAAAACCAAAAAAAAAGGACTGAGTAGGAATCAAAGGAGTGAGACAACCCTTAAATTCCCGATGTACTGTAAACCCTTAATTGGTATCAATTTTTTTTTCTTTGGGGGAGGGGGAGTCACAGGGTGAAGTTTGAATTGATTAGCTTACCCATTTCCCCCAGTTTTCTGGTCTATCGCAATACTTCAATGTCCTTCCGTCTGATTCCTTCAGCCGAAACCTATTAGGGTGATGTTTGTGATGTTGAAGCAGAAGTGACGTCAGATGAAAGTGATGTCAGAGCGACAACGCCGCGGGGCTACGGGCCCGAGAGGGCTCAAACCCCCAAAAATTTAAGTGAAAAAAATGTAGTTCAGGAAATCCCGATGCAAGGTTTTGTCTCGAAGTCCCAAAAAGCCAAAGGGAAGATTCGGCAACACATGTTCCCTGTACAACGCCCGGGTGTCATACTCCTCTCCTCTGAATTCACACCCAAACTCAAAAAAGGTTTTTTGGTGGGTTTATCCAGGCGGCCACCAGGGCTACCGCCAAGTTTTTTTTTCCTCCTTCTGGAGGTGTTGCAGATGTGGTCATTTTTGATCAGCCACCCCGGTTGCAAATGCATACAAGTAGTGCATAGGTTAGGATGTTTCTCAAAGCTGAAATTTTTACCATTTCTAAGTATTTTTAAAAAAAGGAGGAAACAAGTCCCGAACTTCCAAACCTTTACTCATTTTAAGAATGGGGGATTCCAAAGTATTTTTCAGCTGTTTTTTTTTGTAAAATGCACTAAAGATTGTTGCAAGGGAATGCACCATTAAAAACCGAGAAGGGCGGATTCAAGACTAAAAGACAAGCTAGAAAACCTAGAAAAGTAAATAGGACGACAATGATTAGTTTTTTCCCATCCTAAGAAAATACAATACAATGAATCCGCACATGTGTAAACTTATGTACAGAGGTAAAGCTGGAATGGATACGTTATGTAGTGTGGTGGCCCCATGGAAAATTAAAAAGAGCAAAAAACAGTCCTCTGTGATGGATAACACGTCTTCTTGTTGTGAAAAAATGGGAAATATTTTCTAGAGCGAGCTAAACTTTACTGAACTTCACACTTCAGCCCAATATTTGGGACCATGGAAAAATTAGCCCTTTCCGCCTTCTATCTAAAAGCACCCATGTGGTCATTTCCCGGAACTGCAATAAAACCGTCGCAAAATTTAAAACCCGAAAAATTTTTGTTTTTTATATAGCGCTATTATATACCCCAGGTTTAAGAGTTGTCAGCATTTAAAATTTGGGCCCTGTCCCCTTGGGGTCACAGTTAAATTTTCCCAAATTTTTTTATTAAATTTCAAACACATTATATCCACAAACCATACAGAATTGTTGGGGGCCCCCCTTTTTCTGCCCCCCTCACCCCCCAACCACTGAGCTATTTTTGCCCCTGGCCCTTTACCCCCTAACCCCTGAACCCAAACCATGTGCCCCTTTCTGCCACTGAGCCCTGATACTTCCCCTGAAACCACTGAGCCCCATGCTACCCGGCTAACCATGGCCATTGTGCGTTTTTTAAAAACCCCTGGAGCTACCATGCTGCCCTTTAACCAGAGGGCACCCTTCCCCCCTTAACCCCTGAGCCCTGTGTGTGTATCACCATGAGCCACTGTGCTGCTTATACTACCAGACCCCCATGCTGCCCAAAACTACCATGAGCCCCTGTGCTCTGTATAAAACTGGCCCCGTGTCCTTACTCACCGTGAGCCACCTGCTGCCCATGCTAGCCACTGAGCCCTGTTCATCTTACTAACCCCTTTGCCTTGTGTTGGCCCTGATAAATTAAGCTACAATGCTGCCTATTAGACTATTGCCACAAAGCTTTCATGCTAACCCCTGGTCCATTGGGCCCCCCGGCTTAAAACAATAAGCCACTGTGCTACCATAAATAAAAACAAAAAGCCATGTGCTCCCCGGCTAAAACCCTAAGCACTGTGCTGCCATAATACCAATAAAACCATGTGTCCCATACTACCAATGAGCAACATTGCTCCCATGCCTCGTGTGCCTTGCAACCACTAAGTTACCAAAGCTGCACCTTTGAACCACTGGCCAGGTGATTCCCATACTAACCCCCAAGCACTGTGTGCCCCTAAACCACTGGCCACTTCTGCCCATTTTTCCTTTCTGTATAATTTGGGGGGAGTGTGGGGAAAGCGGTCTTTGGATCCTTCGTGAGTTGGGGGAAAAATTTTTTTTTCTCCGCTCCGATTTATAAATAAGTATATAAAAGGGGTTTTTTTAAAGGAAAATCTGCCAGAAAATATTTGTCGCATCAAAGGCACTAGATCCCCCTAAGGAAAAGCCTTTTTCTAGGGAAAAAATTTTTCCAAAAATTTAGCCCTCTGCCGACCCCTTATGCCTAAGTCCTGTTCTTTGCTTTAAACCATCATGGACTTTTATTGCATTTTGTGGCCTCGTTTAGTATAATGACCAATATAACGGGAAAAAGGAAAAATTGGGGCCCCCCCTTTATGAAAAACTGAAAAAAAAATGGCGCCAATTTTCTTTGTTTTAATTTTACAGAGTTCATCATGCGGTATAGATAGTATAATAACTTTATACAGCTGGTATGATATATTGCAACACTTCTGTATTACAGTATATTGTCATGTTACCACTCCTAATTCCCAGCTGCTGGAAGGATTTAACAGGTGCCACGAGTGGCCATGCGGCCGCGGGCACACTCGTTGTGCGGGCAGTTACTTACCGTCTTCCTCTGCCGGCCGGGGCGGGCGTGCCTGCTCCCTAGGGCGCTCTCACTCTTGTAAATTTAAAGGGCCAGCACGGCGGTAATTGGCTAATTGCCGAGCGCTGACTCTATATATCGCCCCGTACTACATCACTTCTCTTCTGGATCTATGTAGCCTCGTGCCATAGAAAAAGCGTCTCAGAAGTGTGTTCCTGTCTTACCGTGTTCCAGACCGCTAGCTACGTTTCTCGACCATGAATCCTCACCGCCTACCCTGACCGGTCCGCCTGTCCTCGACTATGGGTCTCGTGTTGCGATTCACTACCTCACCGCATCTCGGCCGCCACCGCAAGCTAGTCGCGTCAGGGGTAGCGACCTGGTAGGACTCTCGCCTTGCGGCGGGCTCTGGGGAATACCGGGACCTACTTAGACTCCATTCCCTGGCGTGGCCGTTACCACCGCTTGTGAAGGTCCAGTGGATCCACTTCTCCTGAAGTTACAACAGGTAGACTACTATGGCAGGCCTGGGGACATTCATTAGAGCCTTCATTTAATACAAATAACAGTGGCACACTAAAAACTAAGTGAAACATCAAGGTATGTAGGAATATTGGAAATGCATTACTGCTAAGAAAAATATGAAAAAACTGGGACTCTTAGTTTACAGTTTTTGATCAAAGATTGTATTAAGCTCACCTCCCAATAACGTCAAGGGGATCCCAGAGCAGGTGAGTCCCTACACTAACATGTTACCTCACTAGGAGTCCATTCAGACTCAACATCTCAGGGAGTGATAGGAACCTATTACTGAATTATCCTGCACCAGTTTAAAAGAGGTAGGCAGAGTGCAGCAAGCCACTGAGGCGGCCATTCCTCAAATAGACTTCAAAAATCAATTAGGCTGTGCACATCCATATATTTTTTGAAAAACGTAAGCATAGGTGCACACTGAAAAGGCAATAGCATACATCTAATACAAATAACAGTGGCACACTAAATACTAAGTGAAACATCAAGGTATATAGGAATATTGGAAATGCATTACTGCTAGGGAAAATATGAAAAACCTGGGACTCTTAGTTTACAGTTTTTGATCAAAGATTGTATCACTCCCTGAGATGTTGAGTCTGAATGGACTCCTAGTGAGGTAACATGTTTTAGTGTAGGGACTCACCTGCTCTGGGATCCCCTTGACGGTTTGGGTGGTGTGCTTTATAAAATATTTGATCAAAAACTGTAAACTAAGAGTCCCAGGTTTTTCATATGTTCCTTAGCAGTAATGCATTTCCAATATTCCTATATACCTTGAGGTTTTACTTAGTCTTTAGTGTGCCACTGATATTTGTATTAGATCTATGCTATTGCCTTGCCAGTGTGCACCTATGCTTAAGTTTTTCAAAATATATGGATGTGCACAGCCTAATTGATTTTTTGAATTCATTAGAGCCTTGGCACCCCAGAGATGCATTATAGGATGGGGGATTGATCAAGAGATGGGGCCCCTTTTTCTAACAGCTTCAATGCCATTTTTGCTATAGACCATGGTAGTAACCCAAACAAGTACCCATACTGCATTATTTTGCTCTCCATGTTCTTATATGAAGCTTTGTAACAGGAAATGTACCCATTTATGAAAAAGTTTGTGGGTTTAAATGAAAACAAAACAAATATTTTTGGCTTTCACCTTTAGAGCGGTATAGGTAGCATAATAACGTTATACAGAGAGTCAGCACCATTACAGTGATACCAAATGTATATAGTTTTTATCCTTGAATATTTGCTCATCTGATTGCTGTAACGATGGAGGCTGTGATCTGGAGCTCAGTCAATGGCTTCACCCGTTTCCCCATTCCTATTGCCGGCCATGTCGGGGTCCGAGTATCGATCTTTGATCGCATCCGCACCTCACCTGCTCCAGCTTCTGGCTCCATCTTGCCAATTCCCTCACCAGCATCTTTCCCCCACCTCTGCCTGAGCAGCCACACCTTCCTGGCCGGCCACCCAGCCATTCTATCCTTCCCCAGCAAATTACCTCTTTAAGGGACACCTCACCCAGCACCCATTGCCCAGTTGTTGGTATTGCTTTGCCCACTATCCCTCCTGCGTGTTTCTCCAGACTGCCTACCTGTTTCCATTTCCTCCTGCTTCGTTCCTGAATCTGCCTTGTCTGCCACGTGCCCTGACCATCTGCCATGTCCTGACCTTGCCTCTGCCTCATCCTTCTGTACCACACTCCCCAGCTCATTGCCACGAGGTCCCACATCAGGGGTAGTGACCTGGGGTTTTCCACAGCAAGGAACAACCGGTGAAGACCCCTCATACGGGCCACTTAGACGCCACACCTCGGCATGAGTTATGCCAACTCTCCTAGGTGACCTAGTGGATTCACCTTCTGTCTAAAGTGTACCATCATAACAATAGCTTGTATAATATTCTGCAACACCTGTGTATTGCAGTGCCCCATCACATTACCACTGCTGCTGCAAGGATTAAACAGAAGCACTATCAGGGCAGGTCTTGGGTTTATCATTAGGGCCCTGATAGTCATAACAACTCGCACTTCCTGTTAAGGCTGTGGGCAGTCCTACAGCTTCATGTTTCCACTTCCTGTTCAAGCAGTGCCCAGTTCTACAGCTTCAGACTCCCACTTCCTGCTCAGACTGTGGGTTTTCACAGTTTTCAACCCCACTACATTAAAGTGTGGTCAACATTACAACTTCAGGCTCCCACTTCCAGCTCAGGCTGCTGGTGGTGCTTTCAGCTCCCACTTCCTGTTTAGGCTGTGAGTGATTAAAATTTTAGCCCTGCTATTCCTACTTGAGGCTATTAGAGGAAAATTGGTTATGGAAGAACTTTAAACAGCAGGGCAGAAGGCTACAGATCTTTAAAGGGTTGCAGTGTGTGTCAGTAAGAACCATAGACAAGCTTCTGTGCTGCTTATAAGAGACATCAGGGACTGTCATCTCCACCCCCCAAGAAGGGGGGGGTTGATAACCAGGAACTTGGTTACACAAGCAAGAGAAAAAATCTGCTTTATCTCTGAAATGAAGTAAATCAAACACAGGAAATTTGGTAAAAATTCTTTTTTTTACCATCCCTACACGTTAAAGCCAATAAAGAAATTAATTCCCCCCTTAAAATATTTTAAAATCAGGTAAAGTGCTTGCTCCCCGGTCAGGTGACTGGGGCCTGGGGAACTTTCCCCCGACTTTCATTACCATTAATTAGCCCCCCTCTGTACAAACACAAATGTTTAAGTGCAATGAAATCAACGGGCCGATCACTTCCAAGACCTTTCCTTTATCTATAAACACAAATCATGATGGAGGATGTACACACCTCTAATTACAGGCCGTGCCGTCACCCCAGCCGCGTTTAGGGAAGGATTTGGCTTCTGTTTATCATAATTACCGGACCGCACATTTTTACCTTTCCCGTTGTTTTGTGCAATTAATCAAGATTAATTAGGCTTTTTAATTACCTGAGACTGTGGGCGGGCCATTTTTAGCAGATCAGAGCCGGGGCTCAGCACAGCATGACAGTGAAGGGGTGGAACAGCCCCAAGCCCCAGACATTCTTTAAAATAACTCATTTACGGGAAAAGCGTGAACGCCGAGAATTCCTTGCACAGACCCCGGACTTTACCCAAACCGACAGAACGTAGAAAAGGGAGAAAAGAAACAAATACACAAACCAGGAGCTGGTACAGATCGTAGAAAGCCCAGAAAAGGCCTGCACACGTGGCAGGGGGTTTGGGGTCAAAAACCAGAACCTGCAAATTTTTACCAAACCCAAAACCTGGACTCCCAAGACCCCCCCCAAACGGGAAGGGCCCTAACATCTGGGAATGCCCCTAAACTGGCTATATTCTTTAAAATTGGGCCAAAAATGCCTCCAAACGGCCTGGAATGCCCCCCGAAGAATTATTTTCACGGGGGTGGTCCAAAAAAAAATTTCCACAAATAGGACTCAAACGACCCCTGGGGGCCCCAAAAAAATCAACTTCACTGATTTTCCCCAAGCGTCAACTCCACTGGTGGGCACCAAGAATCAATTCCACTGGCGGACCCCAGAAATCAGCTCCACTGGTGCGCCCCAAGAATCAACTCCACTGGTGGGCACCAAGAATCATCACCACTGGTGGATACCGAGAATCAACTCCACTGGTGGCTCCAAGAATCAACTGCACTGATAGAACCCAAAAATCAACTCCACTGGTGACTCCAAGAATCAATAGGCCTCAAGAATCAACTTTATTGTTGGCTCCAAGAATCAGCACTACTGGTGGACTCCAAAAATCAGCTCCACTGGTGGGCCCAAGAATCAACTACACTGATGCAACAAAAGAATCATCTCCACGGGTGGCCCCAAGAATCATCTCCACTGGTGGCCCCAAGAATCAACTTCATTGGAGGCCTCAAGAATCAGCTTTACAGGTGGACTCCAAAAATCAACTCCACTGGTAGCCCCAAGAATCAACTTCATTGGTGGCCCCAATAATCAGCTCCACTGGTGGCCCCAAAAACAACTTTATTGGTGCCCCAAAATCACCCACGGTGGCCCCAAGAAAAAACTTCATTTGTGGCCCCAAGAATCAGCTCCACTTTTGGGCCCCCAAAAATCAACCTACTGGGGAATCCAAGAAAAACTACATTGGGGCTCCAAAAATCAACCCATAATGGAACCCAAAAATCAACCCACTGAGGGAAACCCAAAAATCACTCCACTGGGGGCCCCAAAATCATCTCCACTGGTGCCCCCGGAAAGAACTCCCCTGGGGCTCCAAAAATCAATCCACAGGTGCTCCCAGAATCAAAATCCACTGGTGGCCCAAAAATCAAATCCACTAAATCCCCAAAATCAACTCCACTAAAGGCCCCAAGAACAGTCACTGGGGACTCCAAGAATCAATCCCTGTGGTCCCAAGAATCATCACTGTAAATATAAAGGGGTTTTGGCTTTCCCCAAAGAAACTGTATAGGGGCATACGGAGTCGTCTGCTTTAAGCCGGGCTCCCACCCGGAATCAATTCTAATAGATAAATATAGCAACACGGGGTTTTAGCAAAACTCTAAAAATTTATTAAGCGACCCAAAACAAGTTAAAAACTCATTGACTACTTTCATTACGGGGCTAGTCCAGAAACACAGATTCATAGTAGGGGCGAATTAGCCTTGATTTCCCGTGAATGCACCTGAAGGCCGGTAGTACATTAAGCGAAGCGGTCAACAGAGCGGGCGCTCGCGCCAGTATTGGGGCGACGTTTCGAGAGGCGGGGTCTCTTTCTCAACATACCGGACATAGTGTGGACAGACCCATAAAAATTTTAACCCTTTAGGTACAAACTGCTGCAAGAAGCCCAAAAGATAAATAAAAAAAAGTAATTAAAAAAAAAAATTCACAGGAACACATTAAATTATGCATTCATTCAATCCCTAGGATTGAGGGATCAAACCTATGAATCCCTATGCTCTCTGCTAAAAAGGATTTATCATTTGAAAACCTTCAAGGGTTGTATTGTTCCAATACCACCACCGAAGTTCAAAACCGATGGCGTTTTTCATAAAAACCTAGCTAGGTACTTTCCCCAAAAATTTTCTTTCTTTTTATCAGACTTGGCCTGGTTTTCCTTTTCAATTTTACTCAAAAGGGTTTTCTTTTGCTGAACGATGTTCATTGATTCAAATTTTTAATAGAACCGGTTTGTCCACTAGCCAATACCGAAAGGGACTTTTTAATAAATATATAACATTTTTGCTTTTGCATTGTGGTAACCTTTATATTTTTTTGTAACCTTTTTTTGGTATGTGTTACATAGTCCCTTTTTCTTTATTGAATACGTTCGGGCAATTAAGACTGGCTGGTCCACATTTGATACCAACATTTTTTGCTTGTTTTTTTTTAAATATAAAAGGTTTAACCACACAGCAATAGCAAAAATTTTAAAATATTTAAAAAATGCCTTGCGGTTTTGGCTATGAGGACAAACCACCCCTAAAAAATTAGAACAAGAACATCGTTCACAATCAAACCCTATATGAGTAAAATAGAAAAGGAAAACCAGGCCAAGTCGATAAAAAAAAAAAAAAAATTTGGAGAAAGTACCCTAGCGGCATTTTTTTTGAAAACGCCAGGGGTTTTGAACTTCGGGGGGTGTATTGAACAGATACAACCACTTTAAGGGTTTTTTCAAAAGATAAAATCCTATTTACGCAGAACCTATGATTCATAGCTTGATACCCTCAATCCCAAAGGATGAATGAATCACATAATCTTTAAGTGTTTCCCGGAAATTTTTTTTTAATTTTCATTTTTTTATTTTTTCGTTGTTTCTTGCAGCAGTTTGTACCGAAGGGGTTTTAAATAAATAAGTTGCCACACTATTCCGGTAAAACTTTAGAAAGAGAGCCGCCTCTCGAAAGTCGCTCCAAACTGGCGGAGAAACCCCCCCGTCTGACCCCTTCGCTTTACGTCTACCGCCCAGCGTGCATCTACACTGGAATCAAGGCTAATATCGCCCACTATATGAATCTGGCTTTCTTACAAAACCCTTAAATGCAAGTATGTCAATCGACGTTTTTTAACTTGTCATGGGGCGCTTAATAAAAATTTTTTTGAGTTTTGGGGTAAAACACTGTCTGCTATATATCATCCCAAGAATCATCGCCACTGGTGGACTCCAAGAATCAACTCCACTGGTGGGCCCAAGAATCAACTCCACTGATGGAACCCAAGAATCAACTCCACTGATAGAACCCCAAAAATCAAATCCCCTGGGGGTTCCCCAAAAAATCATCTCCACTGCTGGGCCCCAAGAAAATAACTCCCTATGGGCCACAAAAATTAACTCCACTGGTGGCCCCCGAGAATGAACTCCACTTGTGGGCACCAGGAATCAACTCCACTATTGGGTCCCAGGCACTGTAGACTGACCCTATGTATGGTCACCACCATCAAAGTGTAGAGTGCACAGCTATACATCCAAAAGGAAACTGCATATATATTTACAAATAAAATATATTCACATATAGCTCATTAAGGAGGAAAATGTAGAAACACTTAATGAATAATGTTTCATCCCAGAGCCTAATAAATAACTGGGAGACACCTACAGGGGGAAATTGAGAATAAAACAGCGAAACCTGTCAGGATGGATACCCTGGTGGGACACCCCTCCCCTAATATGGGTAAATTTAATAGGGTAAAAAGAAATTAAATCTCGGGTAATTTTGGGCCCTTGTGTCCCCTTTTTAGGTATTTATTTGGCTCTCTGTTTTTGTCTTGGGGGGGTGTTCTAACTTTTCTCTGGGGTGAATGTGCTGGACACTTGCCACATATCCCATATTCTTGATTTCTTTGATAGATGCATAAACTCCAGTTGAGTTATATCAACTAATGACTTTTATATATATACATATGGGTGATTTTTGACAGCAACTTTTACAACTGTGTGTCCATTTTTTTTATTGGTTTTCCTCTTTTTTGTATTTTTTTTTATATTTGGATAGAATAAAGCATTGTATATTTTGAATAGATATGACTCCATTTTCCTTGGTTGTACATTGACATGATGGGAGTTTTTTCTATTTTGCAAAATATGGAGATTGTGTACTTTTTGTATATGAAGCTATAAATGTGTAGCTTCATACGGTTCTAGTGCACCCCGCTTCCAGCACCCTCCACCCCCTGAAATCAGGTGCATTACAAAGTGCGATGGGCGCTCTGCTCTGTAAGGGCATGTCCCAATGGTCCATTTTTTCACCCGGTTTTACAGACAGTTTTCGGTTTTGAAAGCCGAGTGTAAACCAAGTGTCAACCTTTTACATGGACCTTACATGGACCTCATTCTTCCACCCAGTTTTCGGGCGGAACATGAACAGGTCAATGCGAAAGGGGAGGGCTTTTCTCTGCAAACTGCTGAGAAAAGCCCTTCCCCCTGAGGCCCCAAAGGCTATGTTCACATGGCGTATTTGCAGGGCGTAATTACGCCCCGCAATTACGCCGTGTGACCGGGGGCGGGGCGGGAGCGGGGGACTGAGCAGGGGGCCGGCACTTCGCCGGCCCATAGACTTGAATTGCCAGCGGCGCGTACACGCCGCTAGTAACTCACATGTCAATTATCTCCCCGCCCGGCATGTGACTATTTCTTTGACTTTTTCGTATAGCGCTGTGATATACCACAGTGTTGTACAGGGATTATCATCGCTCACACCAGTACCTATCTCTTTGTGGGGTCCACAATCTAAATTACAAATTAGTCTCCCAATATATTATAGGAGAGTTGGAGGAAGCCATGGAACTCGGACATGGGAGGATCATACAAACTCCTTGCAGATATTGTTACATAGTTACATAGTTTACATAGTACGGTTGAAAAAAGACACGTGTCCATCATGTTCAACCAAGGGTGGGGAAAATGTGGGTGAAGGGAGGGAGACAAGGACATTAAGCCCAGCCTCACCACTGGTGAATGCCCTGAAACCCACAAGGTAAGAACCAATCTGCTCCAGTGGAGACCCCATCTCTGACCCCATAACCTCCACGAGCCAGGATCCAGAACTTTTACATGGCTACATACGCATTAATATTCTTTAGTTTCCAGGTAGGAAAACTAAGCCTTTCTTGACAACTCTCTACAGTTCCTGCTGTGACCAGCTCCTCAGGCGGCTATTCCACAGATTCACAGTTCTCATAGTGATGAAGACTTTTCTCCTCTGGAGATTGAATTCTTTTTTCTCTAGTCAAAGGAAATGTCCCCTTGTCTTTTGAGGGGGGCTTCACTTGAAATTATTTTTCCCCAGACTTTTTGTAGGGACCATTTATATATTTATATAAATTAATCATGTCCCCCCGAAGCCGTCTTTTCTCAAGACTAAATAAGTTCAATTCTACCAACCTCTCCTCATAACTAAGATGCTCCATTCCCCTTATAAGTTTGGTTGCTCGTCTTTGTACTCTCTCTAGCTCCATTACATCTCTTCTATAAACTGGGGCCCAGAACTGAACAGCATATTCTAAGTGAGGACGTACCAATGCTTTGTAAGCGGTAGAATTACATCCTTGTCCCGCGAGTCCATGCCTCTTTTAATACACGCCAATATCTTACTTGCCTAGAGGCAGCTGATTGACACTGCATGCTGTTCTGTAGTCTATGATCTACAAGAACGCCCAGATCTTTCTCAACAAGCGATTCTCCAAGTTTTTCTCCCCTAGGACATATGATGCTGCAGATTATTACCCCCGACTATGATCTGCAATTATTACCCCCCGGACATATGATGCCTGTAGATTATTACCCCCCGGACATATGATGCTGCAGATTATTACCCCCAGGACATATGATGCCTGTAGATTATTACCCTCCGGACATATGATGCCGCAGATTATTTCTCCCCAGATGCAGAACCTTACATTTATCCACATTGAACCCCATTTGCCAAGTGGATGCCCAAGCACTCAGTGTGTCCAGGTCTGCTTGCAATTTATGAGTATCTTCCATAGATTGCACTACCCTGCATAGCTTGGTGTCATCTGCAAAAATAGAAACCGTGCTATCGATCCCTTCCACAATATAATTAATAAATACATTAAATAAGAGAGGACCCAATACTGAGCCCTACGGCCACCACTCACAACCGGGGACAGTCCTTGTCCTTGTCGGGATTCAACCCCAGGTCCCCAGTGCTGCAGCACTATCCACTGAGCCACCGTCTGCCTCTAAGGATTTAGGTATTATTTGATGTAATCATTTGTACAGAGCACAGGGGTGAGAGGGCACCAACAACAAGTATCCCGCAGGGCTCCATAAATGCTACCAAGGTCCTGAATTGTAGCACAGTGATCTAATGATTGCTAATTACACGGCTGTCCCCTGCTAATTACACGCTGTCAGTATTTGGTGACAGCACAACAGAGCAATGAATCACTGGTTACATTTTTAACTCGAGTTATATAATATTGTTACTAATATTTACTGAGGAAGAGGACGGCACCGAGCATAAAGCCAGACACAATGCAGTTACATGTTGGGATGGGAGGATAACATTGCTCTTTATATAATCATGTAACAGTCTCATTTATAACTTTGTAACATAAAGTATCATTTTCTACAAATTGCTAATGACATTTTATCAATATTCTGCACCGACTACACGGAGCCTGTGATGGCGCAACGACTTCAATGAGGGGGAAGGGAGCTTTAGCTATAGATGCAGATAATAATAATTATAATGTTTATTTATATAGCGCCAACATATTCCGCAGCACTTTACAATATAGAGGGAATAAGCACAGACAAACCAGACATTACATTATAAAAAAGCTACTGACAAATGAGACACGCGGTGTGAGGGTCCTGCTCGCAAGAGCTTACAATCTATTAGGGTGTATGGGTGAAAAGAAGGGTGACAAGTGCTTGGTTTACAATGGACCAGTCATGTTACATAAATATGGGGTAGTATACATAAAATGTGGATGAACCTGCCATCCCAACCATACATCTATATACAGATAAGTGCCTGTGGGTGCCAAAGTGCAGGAAGTGACGAATGTGTGACAGAATTTGGAAGGATAACAGTTAGGGATCTTTATAGGCTTGTCTAAGAAGATGGGTTTTCAGAGCGCACTTAAAACTGTGAGGGTTGCGAGTGTGCCTGAGCACATGGGGTAACCTGTTCCAGAGAACTGGTGCAATACGTGCGAAAGTACGTGAGGGGTGTAATCTTAGATCAGTAGCAGAGCGGAGAGAGAGGGCAGGGTGGTAGACAGAGATGAGGGAGGAGATGTAGGGGGTGCAGCGCTGTGGAGAGCTTTAGGGGTGAGAGTGATGAGTTTATGTTGTATCCTGTACTGGATAGGCAACCAGTGCAGTGACTGACACAGGGTAGAGGCATCAGTATAGCGGCTGGAAAGAAAGACAAGCCTGGCTGCTGCATTCAGGACAGATTGGAGAGGGGAGAGTTTGCAGAGAGGGAGACCGATAAGCAGGGAGTTACAGGAGTCAAGATGAGAAAGAATAAGAGCAACAATAAGAGTCTGGGTTGTTTCCATAGTGAGAAACGGACGGATTCTGGAGATGTTCTTGAGGTGCAGGTTACAGGAGCGGGCAAGGGATTGGATATAGAGGGTGAAGGTCAGATCAGAGTCTAGTATAACCCCAAGACATCGGGCCTGCTGCCTAGGAGTTATGGTGGTGCCACACACGGAGAGAGAAATAGCAGGGTGAGGTCGGTTAGTAGATGGCGGGATGACTAATAGTTCAGTTTTAGTGAGATTTAGTTTAAGATAGAGAGAGGACATGATGTCAGAGACAGCGGCCAGACAGTCACTGGTGTTCTGTAGCAGGGCAGGGGTGAGGTCTCGGGAGGAGGTGTATAGTTGAGTGTCATCAGCATAGAGATGGTATTGAAAGCCAAATCTGCTGATGGTTTGTCCAATTGGTGCTGTGTAGAGTGAAAAGAGGAGAAGACCAAGAATGGATCCCTGAGGAACCCCGACAGCAAGAGGAAGAGGAGAGGAGGTAGAACCGGAAAATGAGACACTATAGGAGCGGTTAGAGAGGTAAGATGAGAACCAAGAGAGAGCGGTGTCCTGGAGGCCAATGGTCCTGAGCATGCTGAGGAGAAGGTGGTGATCCACAGTGTCAAATGCTGCAGAGAGATCCAAGAGAAGCAGCAACGAGTAGTTGCCCCGAGATTTAGCAGTGAGGAGATCATTAGAGACTTTAACTAGAGCAGTTTCTGTGGAGTGTAGGGAGTGGAAACCTGATTGCAGCGGGTCAAGAAGAGAGTTAGCAGAGAGATAGCGGATCAGGCGAGAGTAGACCAAGCGTTCCAGGAGGTTAGAGATGAAGGGCAGGTTAGAGACTGGTCGGTAGTTGGCAGCGCAGGATGGGTCCAGAGAGGGCTTTTTTAGTAAAGGGGTTATAGCAGTGTGTTTAAAGGATGTAGACGTATCACAGACTTTATAGAAATGCTGCACATGAGGTCATCAGTCATAGCTGCCAATCCTCTCTCACCTGACAGGTAGAGGTTGGAGTGACAGGAAGCAACAACTGCAAACCACAGAGGGGCACACAGCTTAGAGGATTACTGTGAATTGCAGCTTTGTTACAAATATTTGAAAAAGCCACGTGATGGAGATGGTATGGGGGACAGAGGAGTATGGAGGGGACAGAGCACACCAGAGGAGGATCGAGGAGTCTGGAAGGGACAGAGGGGTCTGAAGGGAACTGAGGGCACTGGAGATGACAGAGGAGCCTGGAGGAGACAAAGGAGTCTGGAGGGGACAGAGTCTGGAAGAGAGAGAGAGGAGTTTAGAGGGGGGCAGAGATGTCGGGAGGAGAACAGAGGAGTCTGGAGGGGACAGAGGAGTCTGGAGGGGAAAAAGTAGTCTGGAGGGGACATAAGAGCCTAAAGGGGACAGAGAAGTGTGGAGGGGACAATGAGTCTTGGGGGAACAGAGGAGTCTGGAGGGGGACAGAGGAGTCTGGAGAGGACAGAGGAAGCTGGAGGAGGACAGAGGAGTATGGAGGGAACAGAGAAGTCTGGAGGGGACATAGGCACCTAAAGGGGACAAAGAATTATGGAGGGAACAGAGGAGTCTGGAGGGATCATCGGAGCCTAAAGGGGACAGAGAAGTCCGGTGGAGGACAGAAGGGTCTGGAGGGGAACAGAGGAGTCTGGAGGGGGACAGAGAAGTTTTGAGATGATGAAGAAGTTTTGGAGGGACAGAGGAGTTTGGAGAGGGACAGAGGAGTCTGGAAGAGAAAGAGGGGTCTGGAGGGGACATAGGAGCCTAAAAGGGACAGAGAAATGTGGAGAGGACAGCAGAGTCTGGAGGGGGACATAGGAGTCTGGAGGGGCAGAGGAGTCTGGAGGGGCAGAGGAGTCTGGAGGGGGACATAAGAGTCTGGAGGGGGCAGAGGAGTTTGGAGGGGAACATAGGAGTCTGGAAGGCGCAGAGGAGTCTAGGGGAAACAGAGGGGTCTGGAAGGAAAAGAGGGGTCTGGAGAGGACAGAGGAATCTGCAAGGGAAAGAGCGGTCTAGAGTAGACAGAGGAGCCTGAAGGAGACAGATGAGCCTGGAGGGAGGACAGAGGAGTCATAAGGGGAACAGAGGAATCTTAAAAGGATAGAGGGGTCCGTAGGAGTCATGGGAGTCTGGAGGATTAAATAAGACTCTGGAGGAGACAGAGGAGTCTGGAGTCGACATAGGAATCTGTAGGGAACCGAGGGGCCTGAAGGAAACAGAAGGGGTCGGAGAGAGCAGAGGGCCTAGAGGAGAATCGAGGGGTCTGCAGGGGACACAGGAGTTGAATGTCCATGTGCATGGGGGTATTGGGAGAGATAGCTCTCAGTCAAAGGCGTGTTTGGCCATCAGCTGTCTGTAGTATGTGGCCAGCTTATAGCAGGCGGCCATAGATTGTTCTGATGGAAGTAACATGATCTCAGGGCCGGGACGACGGGTAAGCAGAGGTAGGCGATCTCCTAGGGCGCCTACCTCTGCCTGTCCCTAATGGGCGCAGTCAGGGACCCCGACCCTCGCCGGGCTCCAGGCCGCTGCCATGGGCCTGGAGCGCCGTCGGCCTCTTTAGCTATATGTGCGTCCGCTGGATGCACATACAGCTTCGGGCTTCTGCGGAGCAGAGAGCAAGCGCTCCCTGCCCCGCAGACAGTGTTGGACCCGCTCACCGGAGGATCGCTGGATCCCCCGGTAAGCCGCAGGGCTGTCACAGCGGGGCCGCCGGGTCCTCATAGCGCTGAGGACCCGCCGCGGCCCCGTGCGGCTCAGCCGGCAGCGTCGCGATGAAGTGATGTCATTGCGACGCTGCCTCTCCTCGGGCGCACAGCGCGTCAAGGCCGTGACGCCCGAGGAGCACCGGAGGAGCGTGCTGATGCTGGAGGCGTGATGACATCATTACGTCTCCAGTGTCGGACTGAAGAGGAGCGCGTGGCCGGGACTGAAGAGGAGCACGCGGCTGGGACAGAGGTAAGGTGAGTATTAATGTTATTATTTTTACCTGCCTGCCTGTGGTCCCCTATATGCCTGCCTGTGGCCCCATATACGCCTGCCTGTGGCCCCCATACGCCTGACTGTGGCCCCCTATACGCCTGCCTGTGGCCCCCTATACGCCTGCTTGTGGCCCCCATACGCCTGCCTGTGGCCCCCTATACGCCTGCTTGTGGCCCCCATATGCCTGCCTGAGGCCCCCTATAAGCCTACCTGAGCCCCCCATACGCCTGCCTGTGGCCCCCCATACGCCTGCCTGTGGCCCCCTATACGCCTGCCAGTGGCCCCCATACGCCTGCCTGTGGGCCCCTATACGCCTGCCTGTGGCCCCCCCATACGCCTGCCTGTGGGCCCCATACGCCTGCCTGTGGCCCCCATACGCCTGCCTGTGGGCCCCATATGCCTGCCTGAGCCCCCCGACGGCTGTCTGAGCCCCCATATTTCTGTCTGAGCCCCCATATGCCTGCCTGAGCCTCTAGCTATATACCTGCCTGTGTGCCCCTATATACCTGCCTGAGCCCCTATAGCTATATACCTGCCTAAGTGCCTCTATATTTATATACCTACCTGTCTAAGGGGACAATATCTACATACCTGCCTGACTGAGGAGACATATATACATATACCTGCCTGACTGAGACGGCATATCTATATACCTGTCTAACTGAGGTGATTTATATACCTATAATTAAGGAGTTACTGGAAATGTGAGGATTCTAAGATATTTGTGTCCAAATCTGCAGGGACGAGTATTGGCCGGGAGAAATCAGCATGAAGGTGAGAACTGGGATGGAGAAGAAAGGGAAAGTGAACGACGCTGATCAGAAATGATGTCTCCGGTGAGTCACTAAATGTAACTGCAGTGTAATCACTTATATTTCTGCAGAGTCTACATACAACTAGTATCTACCACTATCTGGTCACTGTATGGCGGTGGTATATGTCTCTAGGTCCTGTGTACAGCTGATAGTCACATGTGGGGGTTGCGTTCGGTCAGGGTCTGGCAGGATTATTTGAGCCTTAAGTAGTAATAGTTTTGGGTCTTGGTTTTGTAGGAGTGTTTTTAGTAACAATCATTCGTCTGGTATATTTGCTCCATGTGTAGGTGGATTATTTCGGTGACTGTTATTTAGGGGTATTGCACGTGTCATATGGAGGGGAGCTATTTTGAAAATGCAATTTGTCAGGGCTGATTTGTCATTGTGCAGTGACTGCTGAGGAGATGGACTGGATCTATGTGGAATGTGCAGAAAGTTAGTGACAGGACCTGGTGCAGGGGCGAGAGGAATTAGTGTGGGGAGTAGGGGGGCATTTTTTTGGGAGCGAGAGGGGGGGGGGGGGCGCCATTGGCTTTACTCGCCGAGGGCACCAAAATGCCTTGTCCCGGTCCTGCATGATCTACATTGTTTCTCATTGTTTCTGGCAGCTCATTAATGACACAGAATATCCCAGTGTCTTATCTAATATGTTCAGCCATTTCATGTGACGCTGGATTCATGTGCGAGGCTGAACTCCTGGAATTGTTCCATAAAGTGGAGACATTGATTTCAGATTAATGTATCGCTCTCTCCAATCAACAGATCTCTGTCCAATGAATCATCTGTGACATGATATCTGAGCGCAGCTCCGTCACCAGCTAATTCCCACCATTGATGGGACACAGCTCAGTGACCATGGTCGTCACTTCTGAGGCAGTGAACGTGGATTGTGCCGGGGCCCCTCCATCTGGATAATGACTTCCTCGCTGACGCTTTATATTCTGAACACAGAAGACTGGTGACTCCATCCATCTTGGATCCGGACAAGCTGCTGCTGTCCCCATCGCTCGGCCGCTGATTACAGTTCATAATATCAGGTTTTCTACATTCTTAAAAGACTTTTATTTGTAAATGAAAATCTGTAAGAAACAATGTTAATGAACGTTGGGATTAGAATAAACAAGTCAGATACATTGTAACATTGTATAAGGAAAATGTTGCAGTTTTTTATATACTCTCTGTATTTATAAATTAGGAGTTACAGAATTTCTGCTTGCTGTCAGTGAATTGGAACCCGCAGGTTTGAACGCGTTAACACTTTTTCACACTCGGTTATTCTGCAGTTTTTTCCCATTTTTTTCCATAATATGTAAGGTTTTATTTTTATGCAATTTTTACATTAGATTTTTAACATTTTTATATTTATTTATTTATTTTTAAACAGCAAAAGTAACACTAAAATAAGTGTTATAATTGTGTCACTTTTCCATCACAAGCATTCATAGATAGGCAATATAAAGTTTTAGAGTCGCCTGGGGTTAAAGCTGCTGCTCAGGTCTTCAGATTTATATACTTTATTTTTTATTTTTTTGTTTGTTTTTTATTTATTTTACATATTGTGTCCCGAAAGGTCAAAAAAGAGCTCCGGGGTGTGGGGAATTGGGGGGCATCTGTATAAAACTTTTTTCTTTGTTGCTTTCCCCTGTAGAGGATATATAAGCCCTAGTTACAAGGGAAATACAGCCCTAGCACTGACTGCTGAGCTGATTTGGATCTGATGAGACCCACAGCTCCTGCAGATACCGAGCCCCGGAGATCCCATAACCAGAGGGGGCGAGAAGCAGTAACAGTGATGCTGCAAACTTTGCATGGCTGTATTAAAATGGCCATGCAGAGTAAGATGCTGACTACTTAGACTTATAGCAAAGGCTTATGGGAAAAGAGCTGAGGAGCTCCACAGCGCCTTCTATTGGATGTAGTTATCCTCAGTTCACATGTAGCTCGCAGGAGCCTTGCAATGTGAAAGGAATTTGAGCCAAACCAGTTACGTTCAACTACAGACAGCTGTTTCGGGGTATTTGCCCCTCATCAGTGCAGTGTAGATCTTACTGGTCGGCTGGGTGAGAGGCAAGAGTGGCTTAGAAGGGGGAAAGATCTCTCCTTGAGGAGAGGAACCAATAAATTGGTCGGTGTGAGGGTTTTCTTGCCATCCAGACCTCACTGACTGTTTTGCATAAAGCAAAGGCTTATGGTAAAAGAGCTGAGGAGCTCCACAGCGCCCTCTATTGAATGTAGTTATCCTTAGCTCACATGTAGCTCGCAGGAGCCTAGCAATGTGAAAGGGATTTGAGCCAAACCAGTTACATTCAACTACAGACAGCTGTTTCGGGGTATTTGCCCCTCGTCAGTGCAGTTTAGAACTTACTGGTTGGCTGGGTGAGAGGCAAGAGTGGCTTCAAACAGGGAAAAATCTAGACTTAGTCAATGGGTGGTCGACATCAGTGCAAGCCTAAACTGCATCCTCTCCCACCTCTTAAAGTAATCAGCGTCCAGTGTGGCTGTCAACCCCGTCTGCCCTCTAAAATTGGCCTTCTCATCACAAGACACTACTTTGATTGCAGGACTGTAAGGAGCCGAGCGGTTGTGCGATCATCACATTCCCAGGATCGATTCAGGCTCTGAAATTAAACAATGAAGCTTTATATTCACTGACTGCAAGCAGAGATTAATATGAAATTGATACCCAAAATGAGTCCCATTTCTCAAGCTACAGCCCAAAATCCTAACACTAACTCTAATACTATCCCTAACCCTAGAGTGGATTTAGGAATAGGGTTTTTACTGGGTTTAAGGGTTACTTTACTATCCCCTGCACCCGCAGTCTCTCTGCAATTCCTGGCGTGGCCTCCCTTCTGGTCTGAGGTCACCTTGTCACTGCAGCTCAGCCGGGTCTGGCAGTTCGGAGCCCCATACACACATCAACATGTTACATGAAGCTATAGGTGTGAGAAGTCACAGTATGGGAGGTCGACAGAGGCTGAGGCTCAAAAGTAATGTTGCTTCAATCTGTCCCTGTTCAGTTTGACACTGGATTGACCAAATGTATAAAACCTTTGGGTTATAGATTTCCTGAACACAAATTTCTTCACTCTGACCCCAACCTTAAACTAACCCTAAATTGGGGCTAGATTTTGACTTTTTTACTGGCTTTGAATGAGTTAACTTACCCACTCCCCAATGCTCCCAATCTCTCAGCACTTTTGCTCCTGCATCACTTCTGACTGACCTGACTTCCTTCCCAACGCCGCTTTGGAGTTACCAATGTGACATTAGACCAGAAGTAATGCCAGATGGAAATTACATTAGATTGACAGCACTGCAGGCCCAGGAATGTTGGGGAATGGGTAAGTGAACCCAATTTAGGATTAGGGTTGAAGTTTTGGCAAATTTTGACAAAAGAAATTTAGGCCAACTCAAATCGAAGTGCTTGGATTGGGGTGGAACTTGACTTAGACCCAAATCCAGAGCACAATTCACAAAGCCAGGTGTTGTGAAGAAGAGCAAATGGCCACAAGTCACATAGACCTGTATAGTAAGATGACCTGGCAAGGTCAAAGTTGGGGTATTAGACCCACTAATGATCCACCAACAAAAGCTGTAAGGACCCAGGGACTGCTTCCCATGTTGGTGTTCTGATATTTCCTGTAGCCACATCAATGACGTCTTTCATCTAAATAACAGCGGAAAGAACATCAAATGAAGTCTGTCCAAAGCCAAGAGGTGACGTCCAAGGAAATATCAGAGGCAAATAGTAGCTCATCACACGGTCGATCCTTTCTGATGCTAAGACACAGCAGTGGAGGCGGCTCGTAGGCTTCGTAAGAGATCACAGACGTCCATGCAAGCAGCGGGTGCATCACACAGGTCTGGAATGATGGCCCGAAAAAAGGGGGAAGAAACCGCGACTTCAATCTCCTCATAAGAAGCGTCGGCAAAAAGATTACAGAAAAGGACGAAAAATGGAAGATTGGAAACGGGGGATTTGGAGCAAAGAGATGAAAGTCAATAGACCGGGCTCTGATGGGGGAATGGGAAGAACCAAGGGAGAAGGGGCAAACGGTGCGAGAGAAGAAAGTCAATAGACCGGGCTCTGATGGGGGAATGGGAAGAATCAAGGGGAAAGGGTTGAACGGAGCGAGAGATGAGTCAATAGAATGGACTCTGATGGGGGAATGGGAAGAACCAAGGACGAAGGGGTGAACGGAGCAAAGAGATGAAAGTCAATAGACCGGGCTCTGATGGGGGAATGGGTAAGAACAAGGGAAAAGGGTCTGAACGGAAGCAAGAGATGAAAGTCAATAGACCGGGCTCTGATAGGGGGAATGGGAAGAACCAAGGGAGAAGGGGCGAACGGAGCGAGAGATAAAAGTCAATAAACCAGGCTCTGATGGGGGGAATGGGAAGAATAAAGAGAGAAGGTGCAAACGGAGCAAGAGATGAAGTCAATAGACCGGGCTCTGATGGGGGGAATGGGAAGAACCAAGGGAGAAGAGGCAAATGAGGCGAGAGATGGAAGTCAATAGACCGGGCTCTGATGGGGGGAATGGTTTGGAAGAATTAAGGGATAAGGGTTGCGAACGGAGCGAGAGTGATGTAGAATGAGATGTGGAGCTTGCTGATGGATGGTGACTCAATGCTGGAAAAACCAAGGAAGAAGGGGTGAACGGAGAAAAGAGATGAAAGTCAATGACCAGGCTCTGAGGGGGGAATGGGAAAAACCCAAGGGAGAAGGGCGAACGGTGCGAGAGATGAAAGTCAATAGACCTAGCTCTGATGGGGGGAATGGGAAGAATCAAGGGAGAAGGGGCGAACGGAGTGAGAGATGAAAGTCAATAGACCGGGCTCTGATGGGGAAATGGGAAGAATCCAGAGAGAAGGGGCGAACGGAGCAAGAGATGAAAGTCAATAGACCGGGCTCTGATGGGGGAATGGGAAGAACCAAGGGAGAAGAGGCAAACAGAGCGAGAGATGAAAGTCAATAGACCGGGCTCTGATGGTGGCAAATGGGTTTGGAAGAATTAAGGGATAAGGGGCGAACGGAGCAAGAGATGTAGAAACTGAGATGCTGGAGACTTGACCAGGATGGATGGTGACCTCAATGCTGAGCGTTATGTGAGTGTCCTACAAGATAAGTTTCTTCATCCACTCGAGTACTATGGGGATGAAGAGGACGACATAATGTTCCAGCAGGACAATGGCCTGAAGCAGACGTCAAGGTTGGAGTAGGAAGGGTTCAATGACAATGAAGTAGAGTTGCTGGATCGGCCCCACAGTCCCCGACCTCAACCCAATCCAACACTTGTGGGGAGAGGGGAAGAGAAAGCTGTATTCACACCCAAGTCCAGTCTGCACCAACATTGGGAATGTGTAGAAGTGAACGGGGAGCAGATTTCGGTCAAGACCTGCTTGAATCTGATCCAGAGCCCAGAAGGATTCAGGCAGAGCTGAAAGCCAAAGGGAGATTTACCAAATCAAACAAAATAAAAAAAATTAACATTTAGATTTTTAGGGGTAAAACAGTAACAATGCAGTTACATGACAAGAATCTGCAGAAGTGAGCAGATGCTAAATACTTTTAAGTCAAATATATGTATAAGATCGGTAAGATGATTGTCTATAAAATGATGGGAGTCTCATGTACAAAGCTGTAGTGGATGGTGAGATACGGAGCCTGGAAAATCATAAGTTCAGAACATCATTACCCTTTTGCTTGTCAGTGTCTGTTCTACCTTAATAGCTTAATTATTGTATCATAAGGTGATAAACAGCCTGATGTTACCATTTTAATACAGTAAAGTTATCACATAAACATGCGCCATGTATGAGGAAGCGGGAGTCGGAATCAAAGTCAGGAGTTGGAGTCGGGAGTCGGAGTCAGGGAAATTGAGGAGTCGGAGTAGGAGCTTTGACTTGCTTACTCCACAGCTCTGCTTAAAGGGGTTTTACCACAAAGTAAAATTGACACAGGAAGCTTGTAAATTAATTAATAAACATTGTGGAGCATTTTTGTTTAGTGTACAGCTCGTCTTCAGGGGAAACGACCAGTGAAAAGAGCTCCTCAGTCCTGGCAGCACATGCTCAGACATCACTTCTCTTCTATACTGTCAGTATATTCCCTATCTAGTAATCACACACACTGGCTTCTGAGCGAGTGTACAACCCCAGGTGCTGTCATTCTACTCCCGTCCTCTGTGCTCCTTAGTATTCACACACACTCACTGCTGAGCAAGTGTTCAACCCCAGGTGCTGTCATTCTACTCCAGTCCTCTGTGCTCCTTAGTATTCACACACACTCACTGCTGTGCGAGTGTCCAACCACAGGTGCTGTCATTCTACTCCTGTCTTCTGTACTCCATAGTAATCAAACATACTCACTGCTGAGCGAGTGTTCAACCCCAGGTGCTGTCATTCTACTACCGTCCTCTATACTCCTTATTAATGAATGAAACAATGGAAATTAATAGAAATAAAAAAAAACTCAATCAAGTATGTGCATTGATGAAAACAAGTCTACATGCTTGGTTCCTGCAGGGAACTCAGGACCCCAATGCTGAAAGGCAGAAGTGCTAACCCCTCAACTACATTGTAGTTACTTATAGCTCTTTACATAAAGACCTTTGTTTGACTAGAGTGAGAACACTTGGGGAAAGGCATGGTGATGTCAAGTCTGCTGGGTCACATGATATGCAGTTCAAACAAATCCTACGCTTCCCCATTTGAACCCACTGAAAGCTGAAACAAGACAAACCAGATATGAAATGCCTTCATGGTAAAACGCCTTTAAATTCAGAGCATATCCATGATGTTACACCTGGTCTGGGCTGACATATTCCATAGTTTAATGGTGTGTTACAAATAGCAGGAATTCTTTTGCCATTTCTTCTCCAACTTACCAGATCAGATGAGGCTGTTGCTATATGACTATGGTTATTAGGGAGTGGTTTAATGCTAGCCCTTTTTTAAAGATGAGTTTCACTTTGTGGCTGGTTGCTATCTATACTGTTAGCTGGGAGATTGTGTCTTGTGAGCTTATTGCATTAATTTCTGTTTTAGGCAATCATCTGTTCCTAGTTAGCTAGAGCCCTCTCTATTGGTCTTCTATTGCTTGTGTTCTTGCCTCGGTCAGTCTGTTCCATACCTGAGTTCTTCCTGGTGATTTTCAGTAGTTTTTGCCTGGGTTAGGAATGCGAGGATAATTGGTAGGGATAGGGCCAGAAGAAAAACACAGAGAAATGGGACATTATTTAATTAAAACTACAGACACAAAGCCATGCTTAGAGCTCCATGGCTGGACAATGAACCATTCTAAGTAGTCGGCAATATAATCCCCAGTGCTATCTGGGAGAAATGTACCAAGTTCAGTTCTCTAATGAACAATTGCTCATCCACTTTTCTGTCCATTGGTAAGTCCCTACCTTTTTTTAACCCCTTAACAACAATCACCGTCTTCTGGCGTCAGGCATTTCAGGGCGTTCCTCTGCAGAGACATCAAAAGACGTTGTTGCAGACATCAGGGCTTGCAGCTACCGTTGCTGCAGCAGAGCTGAGAAGAGAGCTGTGCTCCACAACCCTATTCCCAACATAGTCTCTGCAAGCGCCAGGGAGCAGGAGAAACCTCTGATCCCTGGTTCTTGACTGCAGCATAATCATAGGGCTTTCCCCAGTTCTGTCGGGTGATCGGGGCTCCCAGTGACCCAACAGAGCCTGGGGATCAGCTGCACAATCTGCACTGGGGACCTAGAGTAGCCCTAGGACTGTCTGTGTAACAAGCCTGAAGTCAGGACACACTGTGTGCTACCCTGACTGCTGCATGTGTCTAACTGACATAGATTATAATGTATTAGCATATATGAATATGCTAACACATTAATAACTTTTAAAAAAAATGTAAAACAATTCTCCCTTCATAAGATTTTAAAAAAAGTAAAAAAAAATATATAAACAAGTGTAGAAAAAAATAAACAAAATAAATAATAAAATAAAAATAAATACTTAATAAAAAATAATTGTGCATACATTACACACACACAAAAAAAACCCTACACATATTAGATATTCCCATGACTGTAATAACCTGTAGAATTAATCTAATAAATTATTAAGCGTGAAATTTGATTGACGTAAAAAAAAAAATAATAATTCTGCAATAATTTAGACGTGAACTTAAACTGTTCGCCCCAAAAGTAAAACTTGTCCCAAACAAAACGAGGCCTCCTACAACTGCGTAATTGAAAAAATAAAAAAAGTTATGACTGTTAAAACGCAAGGAGGCGAAAACTAAAAAAATTTTCTTGTCATTAAGTACTTTTCCGGCTTAAGGGGTTAAACCCTTTGTATTACTTGCATGCGGCCTCTGGTTGCATTGATTTCTGTTATAAATTATGATGCCGTCCTCGCCAATCAGTGTCATTACATGGTGCCCTCACGATCAGAATTTGATGTAGCAATTCTTCCCCAATCTCTTTCTTGGCCCGGCACTCCAATATCTTCATTAAGCCTCTTCGCCCCTCGATTTGCCTCCACTATGGATGTCCTAATGGTGAACACTTCTATGAGAAAACCTAGTTTGTTACAAGTCAATTACGCTGAGAAGAGATAAAGGAGGAGAAGGACGACCAACAACGAGATGGAAATAATCACAGACATCATGATCATGATAAAGCTTGAAGATCTAAAGACGAGACGATGGTCTAGAAGAGCATTATATGTATGGATTGTTATAGACATGTATTCCCATAGTCTGAGGACAAGGTGTGCTCATTAGGCCTAATAGAGTGGAGTGCTCTGCTGCTCTGTCCAGACGGTCTCCGAGCCCTTATCATGCGAAATACATCTTATTATCCACAAATACATGCTGCTTACTGTACTGGGTAGGTCAGTTAATAGTTCTTAGGACGATGGTCTAGATCCACAAATGAGAATGATAATTACATTACAAGTCGGGGCCTCTCCGATTCTAAATATACTGCTCCGATCACATCATTAACTGATAACGTTCACATTGGACACAGATGGAGACTCATCTGTCGCCCATAATAGCAATAGATTTCCTATCAGGCACTAATTTCTTAAGTAAATTGTAATGCTCCAATACATTTACTGAAGCTCCCTTCATTTAGATCAGTGATTTTGCAGCAAGGCCAATTATTTAGACAGGAGAGAGGCGGACGTGGACAGCCGAGGGCCCGGTGCAGGAATAGTCTATAGACTCCTTGCTGTCTCACATCTCAGATCATAAAGTGTCCCTTTATCATCACTACATGAGAGTCATGACATTCAATAGACAGTAGGAAGCTGCTCTTATGGAGGCAATGGGCCCTCACTAGATGTGACTATCTAGGGTTAGCTCTCAGGATTGGCATCTCCTTGGTTAGACAGTTTCTGACCCATCAATATGTGTCACTCCAATCACGATGTTGGTTCAAATCTGACCTCAGTAGTTTTATTCTTTATTCAGCACATAGGAAAAGGTCGGTGACAATATCCACAATATAAACCCTAAGCCGTGTAGCCTCTATCTAAACGTTAATAACTCTCACTAACCATGGTCTGAGTCTACAGTCCTACACCACAAACCATAGCCAGTGTCACTATCCACAACATAAACCTTAGACTGTGTAGCTTCTAACTAAACATTAATAACTCTCACTTACCATAGTCTAGTATGAAGTATGGTCTGATCCTACTGCTTTACACCACAAACCATAGCGTTCATACCAGTGTCAAAATCCACAATATAAACCCCAGGCCATCAAGCTGCTAACTAAACATTTACATTCCTCACTAATCATGGTCAAAGCCTGGTATGTAGCACCACAAACCATGACATTCATACCAGTGTCCTTTCGTATAATATACACAACATAAACTCTAGTCTTTAAAGCCTCTGACTAAACATTAGGAACCCTGACTAACCATTGTCTGACCCTAATGTCTTACACCACAAACCATAGCGTTCATACCAGTGTTAATATCCACAATATAGAACCTAGGCTGTGTAGCCTCTAACTAAGGGCGACATGTATGAATCTCGCCGGGTCGGGGCGCACCTTTCTGCCAGTTTCCCGGCGGAATCTGCGCCTGATTTATGTCGGGGCTGGGGCGCGTTCATACATCCTATGTAAAGTCCGCCGCAGTGTGTGTTAGGCGCAGTGCGGCGCTGCGCCTATGATTCGGCGCCGAAGGTAGTGCGGTCATCAGGGGCGTCACTAGGCTGTTTTATTCGGGGCTCGGGCCCCGAATAAAACCCCCTGTGCCCCGAGTCTCCTGGGCTCCAGGCCTCTGCACTGGGCCTGGAGCACCGACTGGCTCTTCAGCTGCATGTGCGTCCGCTGGACGCACACACAGCTGAGGGCTTCTGCGGGGCAGAGAGCGAGCGCTCCTTGTCCCGCAGACAGTGTCGGACCCGCAGGTCCTACACCGCGAGGCTGCCGGGTCCTCACAGCGGCCCCGTGCACACCAGCCGGCAGCGTCGCGATGACATCACGTCATAGGCCGTGCGCCCGAGGAGCTGCCCGAGGAGCTGCCGGAGGAGCGCAGGCTGAAGAGGACAGAGCGCGCTCACCGGGGGAGTTAAGGTGAGTATTAATGTTGTTATTTTGATAGCGTTTACCTGCCTCAGTGCCCCTATATACTGCCTGTGCCCCTATAATGCCTGCCTGTGCCCCTATAATGCCTGCCTGTGACCCCCATATGCTGCCTGTGGCCCCCATATCCCTGTCTGTGGCCCCCATATGATGCCTGTGCCCCTATATACCTGCCTGTGGCCCCTATATACTGCCTGTGCCCCTATAATGCCTGCCTGTGGCCCCCATATGCTGCCTGTGCCCTTTTATACCTGCCTGTGGCCCCCATATACTGCCTGTGCCCCCATATACTGCCTGTGCCCCCATTTACTGCCTGTGCCCCCATTTACTGCCTGTGGCCCCCATATGATGCCTGTGCCCCTATATACCTGCCTGTTGCCCTAAATACCTGCTATGCCCCCATATACTGGGCCCGTGCCCCCATATACTGCTGTGGCCCCATATACTGCTCATTGCCCCCCCTATACTGCCTTCCAATTTTCCTGGGGCCCCCCGGGGCCCCCCCTTTTTAAAAACCCAACGGGAAAACCTCCCCCAAAAAAAGGGAAGGGGCCGGGGGCCCCCCAAAAACCCCAAAAAAAAGGGGGGGGGCCCCCCGGGGGGGGGGCCCCAAAACCCCCCCCGGACCCCCCAAAAACCCCCCCCCCCCCCCCCCCAAACCCCCCCGGGGGCCCCCCTTTTCCCCCAAAGAAATGCCCTTTTCCCCCAAAAAAGGGGGGGGGCCCCAAAAACCCCGGGGGGGCCCCCTTTTTCCCCTTTTCCCGGGGGGGGTTTTAAAACCCCCTTTTTTTTTAAAAGGGGGCCCAAAAGGGGGGGGTTTTGGGGGGGGGGGGGCCCCCCCCCCGGGGAAAAAAAAAGGGGGGCCCCCCCCCCCCCAAAAAAACCCAAAAACCCCCCCAAAGGCCCCCCTTAACCAAATTTCCCCCCCCCGGGGGGGCCCCCCCCCCGGGGTTTTTTTGGGGTTTTTTTTCCCGGGGGGCCCCCAAAAACCCCCCTTTAATTTTTTCCCCCCCTTTCCCCCCCCTTTTTTTTTTTTTTTTTTCCCCCCCCCTTTTTTTTTCCCCCCCCCCCCCCCCTTTTTTTCCCCTTTTTTTTCCCCTTTTTTTTTTTTTTTCCCCCCCCCCCTTTTTTTCCCCCCTTTCCCCTTTAATTCCCTTTTTCCCCTTTTTTTAAATTTTCCCCCCCAAAAATGGGGGCCCCCCAAAAACCCCGGGGGGCCCCCAAATTTTTTCCCCCCCCCCAAAATTTGGCCCCAAATACCCTTTTTTTTTAAACCCCCTTTTTTCCCTTTTTTTTGGCCTTATCCCCCCCCCTTTTTTCCTTTTTTTTGGGGGTTTTGGCCCAAAAATTTCCCCTCCCCCCCCCCCTTTCCCTTTTTTTTCCCCCCCCCTTTTGGGGGGGGGAAAAAAATTTTTCCCCCCCCCCCCAAAAACCCCCCCCCCGGGCCTCCCCCTTTAAAAAAAAGTTTTTTCCCGGGAAAAATTTCAAAAGCCTTGTCCCTTTTTTTTTTTAAAAAAAAATTTTTTTAAATTCCCCCCCCCCAAACCCCTTTTTTTGCTTTGGGCCCCCCCGGTTTTTTAAAAAATTTTTTCCTTTAAAAAAAAGGGGGGTTTTTAAAAAATTTTAAATTTTTAAAACCCCGGGGGGTTTTTTTAAAATAAAAAAAAAAAAAAAAGGGGGGAAAAAAAAAAAAAAATTCGGGGAAAAAAAAAACCCCCCCTTTTTTAAAAAAAAAAACCCCCCCAAAAAATTTTTGGTTTTTGGGGGGGTTTTTGGGGAAAAAAAAAAACCCCCCCCCCCCTTTTTTTTTTTTTGGGGTTTTTTTTGGGGGGGTTTTTTTTGGGGGTTTTTTAAAAAAGGGTTTTTTTTTTTGGGGGGTTTTTTTTCCCCCCGGGGGGGGGGCCCCCCAAAAATTTTTTCGGGAAAAAAAATTTTTTTTTTTTAAAAAAAGGGTTTTAAAAAAAAAGGGGGTTTTTAAAAAGGGAAAAATTTTTTTTTTAAAAAAAAAAAAAAGGGGGGGGGGAAAAAAAAAGGGGCCCAACCCCTTTTTTAACCCCCCCCCCCGGGGGGCCCCCCCCGGGGGGGGCCCCCCCGGGGGGGGCCCCCGCCGGGGGGGGGTTTCGGGTTTCGAAAAACCCCCCCCCGGGGGGGGCCCCCCTTTTAAAGGGGAAAACCCCAAAAAAAAGGGGGGGGAAAAAACCCCCGGAAAAAATTCCAAAAAAAAAAACCCCCCCTTTCCCAAAAAAAATTTAAAAAAAAAAAATTTTTTTTTAAAAAGGAAAAAAAAAAAAAACCCCTTAAAAAAAATTTTTTTCCCCGCCCCCCGGGTTTCCAAAGGAAAAAATTTTTAAAAATTTTTTTCTTTTTTGGGGGGGGGAAAAAAAAAAGGGGAAAAAAAGGCCCTTTTAAAAAAATTTTTAAAATTTTAAAAAAAAACCCTTTTTCCAAAAAAATTAAAAAACCCCCCTTAAAAAAAAATTGTTTAAAAAAAGGGGGGGGGTTTTTTGGAAAAACCCCCCAAATTTTTTAAAAAAGGGCCCCTTAAAAAAAAAATTTTGAAAAAAAAAAAACCAACCCCTTTTTTTTTTTTTGAAAAGGGGGGCCCCAAAAAAAAAAGGGAAAAAAACCCCCCCCAAAAAATTTTTTTCCCCCCAAAAAAAAAAATTTTTTTTTGGGGGGGGGTTTTTTTTCCCCCGGGGGCCCCCCCCAAAAAATTTTTTTTTTTATTTTCCCCCAAAAAAAAAGCCCCCCCCCTTTTTTAAAAACCAAAAAAACCGGGGGTTTTTCCCCCCAAGGGGGGGAAAAAAAAGGGGGGGGAAACAAAAAAAATTTTTTCCCGGGGGGAAAAAATTTTTTTGGGGGGGGGGGGGGGGGGGGGGGGGTTTTAAAAAAAAAACCCGTTTCCCCTTTTTTTAAAAAATTTTTCCAATTTTTAAAAAGGGGGGAAAAAAAAATTTTTTAAAAAAAAAATTTTGGGGCCCCCCCCCAATTTGGCCCCCAATTTTTTGGGGGTTTTTTTAAAAAAATTTTTCCTTCCGGGTTTTTTTTCCCCCGGTTTTTTGGGTTTTTTAAAAGGGGGGCCCCCATTTTTTTTCAAAAGGTTTTTTTTTTTTTTCCCAAAAGGAAAAATTAAAACCCCCCCGGGTAAAAAAAAACCCCCAAAAAAAACAGCAAAAAAAAATTTTTAAAAAACTTTTTTTTTTCGCCCCGGTTTTTAAAAAAAAAAAGAAAAAATTTTTTTTTTTTTTTTTTTTTAAAACCCCCAAAAAAAATTTAAAAACCAAAAAGGGTTTTTTGAAAAGGGGTTTCAAAATTTTTTCCCCCGGGGCCCCCCCCGGGCCCCCGGGGGTTTTTTTTTTAAAAACCCGGTTAAAATTTTTTTTTTTGGGAAAAAAAAAAACCCCCCCCCGGGGGAAAAAGAGGGGCCCCAAAAAAGGGGCCTTTTAAAAATTTTCGGAAAAAAAAAATTTAAAAAAAACCCCCCCCCCCAAAAAGGGGTTTTTCCCAACCCTAAAATTTTTTTTAAAAAGGGAAAAAAAAGGTTATTTTTTTGGGGGGGGGAAAATTGGGTTGAAAAATTTTTTTTGGGTTTTTTTTCTCCCCCCAAAAAAAAAACCCCCCCCCCCTTTTTTTTTAAAATTTTTTTTGGTT
The DNA here is from genome assembly GCA_025379985.1 of Phyllomedusa bahiana. NCBI lineage: Eukaryota > Metazoa > Chordata > Amphibia > Anura > Hylidae > Phyllomedusa > Phyllomedusa bahiana. The sequence continues at coordinate 64,088 of JAODAL010009516.1, read as the reverse complement.
TTTTTTTTTTAAAAAAAAAGGAAAAAAAACCCCCTTTTTTTGGCCAATTTGGGGGCCCCCTCCAAAAAAAAGGGGGGGGCCGGGGGGGGGTTTTAAAACCCCCCCCCAAAAAAAAGGGGGTTTTTTTTTGGGGGGGTTTTTTTTTCCAAAAAAAAATTTTTTTTTTAATTTTTTTTTCTGGGGGTTTTTTTTAAAAAAACCCCTGCCCCCGGGGGGCCCCCCCCATTTTTTTTTCCCCTTTTTTTTTTGGGGGGGGCCCCCCCCCCCCTTTTTTAAAATTTTTTTTAAAAAATTTTTTTTTTAAAAAAAAGGGGGTTTTTTTAAAAAAAATTTTTTTTTTTTTTTTTCCAAAAAAAAAATTTTTCCCCCTTTTTTCCCAAAAAATTTTTTTTCCCCCCCCCTTTTTTTTAAATTTTTTAATTTTTTTTTTTAAAACTGCCCCCCGGGGGGCCCTTTTCCCAAAAAATTTTTTTAAATTTTCCCTTTTTTTGGTTTAAAAAAAAATTTTTAAAAATCCCCTTTTTTTTTAAAATTTTTTTTTTTTTTTTTTTTTTTTTCCCTTTTTTCCCCCTTTTTTTTTAAAAAAAATTTTTTTTCCCCCCCTTTTCCCCCGGGGGGAAAAATTTTTTTTTTTTTTTTTCCCCCTTTTTTTTTTTCCCGGGGGGCCAAAAAAAAAATTTTTTTTTTTTTTGGGGCCGTTTTTTTCCCCCCCTTTTTCCCCTTAAAAAAACCCCTTTTTTGGGGCGGCACGGGGGCCCGGGGCCCCCCCCCCTTTTTCCCCCTTTTTAAGGGGGGGGCCCTTTTTTCCCCCCCCGGGGGAAAAAAAAAAAACCCCGGGCCCCGGGGAAACCCGGGGGGGGGGCTTTTTTTCCCCCCCAAAAAGGGGGAAAAAAACCCCCCCAAAACCCCTCCCCCCCCCCCCCTGCCCCCCCCAAAAAAAAAAAAAACCCCCCCGGGAAAAATTTCCCCCCCCCAAAAAGGGGAAAAAAAATTTTCCATTTTTTTTTTAAAAAAACCCCCCCTTTTTCCCTTTTTCCCCCCCCCCCCAAAAAAAAAAACCCCCCAAAAAATTTTTAAAAAAAAAAACCCCCTTTTTAAAAAAAAATTTTTTAAAAAAAAAAATTTTTAAAAAAAAAGGAAAAAAAAAATTTTTAAAAAAAAAAAAACCCCCCTTTTTAAAAAATTTAAATTAAAAATAAAAGGTTAAAAAACCCCTTTTTTTTTTTTTCCCCGGGGCAAATTTACAATATCAAAATTCTTGATATTGCGCCTTTTCAGAGTTTGGAAGTGTTTTTTTTTAATTATGTTTATTTTTTACGTTCAGCTCTTTTCTGACATGTTTTCCGCCTTATAAAGGCGATTTTTTCTGAATCATACTCCTGCTGCACGGAGGGAGCGCCGAGTTTCTGTCGCGATCTTTTTATGTTTCCTCGCATTTCCCGTTCCGCTTCACTTCGCCTCGCCGGAGCATTTAGACCAAAATAAACCAGGTCTGCCTGTGGGAGCTCCCGAGCGCTGCACTGCGCCGCGCTTTGCCGACTCGCCCATCGTACATGCCTCGAGTATACGAGCGGCCGCCCCGGAAACGCCTACCCGCGCCCACACCGCGCCCACTGCCGCCCCTTCATGCGGGGGCGCAGCTGAAAGGGGCGAACGCTGCGCCTAACACTGAATCCCCGCGTCCGACAGCGGGATTCGGGCTGGGAGGCGCAGTATATGCCAAAAAACAGGCGTAAAGCCCCATCAAACATGTCGCCCTAAATGTTAATAACTCTCACTTACCATGTTCTGAGCCTACTGTCCTGCACCACAAACCATAGCCAGTGTCAATATTCACAACATAAACCCCAGGCCATCAAGCTGCTAACTAAACATTAACATCCCTCACTAACCATGGTCTAAACCAAGTATGTAGAACTATAAAACATGGCATTCATATCAGTTGCCTTTGGTATAATATCCACAATATAAACTCTAGTCTCTATCGCCTCTAACTAAACATTAACATCCCTCACTAACCATGGTATAAGTGCAAGAGGGAAGCGTACCCACATAAATAAAATAAATACATCTTAATTAACATCACAACACAAATCTAAACAATGTAAAAGGGAAAAAGAAAAAAAAAGACATGTATGACAAAGAAAGAAAGAGAGAGCTGCTGGGTGTATCTAATTATAAACACATGCTATCAGTAGTAAAAAATAATGTGTATATACAGTAAGGCCTTGTCCCCAGGGCACCGGTTTGCAGTTTGCACCAGCCGCAAACATTTACATGGGCCGCTATGGACAACCCGTGCAACAGTCCCCACTGCCGGGGTTTTCCGCCCGGTGATTTTTCAAACAGCTGGCCGCCCGAAATACATTGTGCTTGTTTATTCTTTCGTTCGGTTTTTGGACGGAATATGGACATATCAATGGGAAAGGGGAGGGCTTTTCTCCGCTCATCACAGAGAAAAACCGTCCCCCTGCGGCCGTGTGCACGGCTCAAAAACCGGACAAATACCGGTCAGATAAACCGACCAGTATTTGTCCTGTGCCGTGTAAACGGGCCCTAATACTGTTGAAGCTGCTGACATAGGCTCCAAAGGAAGTAACAAAGTGAATGACAGTGTATAAAAGGCAAGGGAGTAATTCAGCAGGAAACTCAGGCCAAAGCTGATAATAACCTGTTTGCACCCAACAGCTCACACCCCATGCACATTTCACTTAAGCGAGGTCTACACGGTATTGGACAAAAAACTCACTGAAACCAAATCCTAAAACCGTTCATAAAACTGAGTTCCTTGTCCAATGCATGTCTAAAAAAACAGCTAAAAAAGAGACCATTTTTTAGCGGGTTTTGCATTTTTTGGAACATTTTTTGTTGCAGAAATGAACAGCATTTGTCATCACACAGTGTCTTTCTGCATTTTAAGTAAACACTAAAATGAAGGGTCCGCAGCATTGGTCTAGCTTTGCAATGCTATCTCAGTGTTTTCCTGCACAGTGGCGCCCCCCACCATCCTCTGTATGACGGACGGCGGTACAGCTCTGTTCAGTGAATGGGAAGGGCTGCAAGGCTGGTGGCTGGGAGCTGTGCAGGGGGGACTATGAAGAGGACGTAGGGCTAAATCGCTGTTCCAGACCCTTCATTCTTTTGGCAGGTGGGGTCCAGTCAGACCCCACTGATCACATGGCGTATAGTACCATAGATATAATGCCATTACCTTGTGTGATAGGATCCAACTTTCAGCCATACTGATGTAGGCGCTGATACTATGGGCAACATGTATGATTTTTGTCGCCCTGGCGCCATTTTTTTTGCACGCATTAGTAGCATAGAACGCACCTGAATCTATGAACCTGTTCTACTGCCGGTCATAGATTTAGCGCTTTCTAGCTTCAAAGCGACACTTCTGGCTCAGATAAAGCACTTTTGAAGTGCTCTACCTGTCCCAGCAGTAATGGCCTGGATTTGCCGCACTGAAGCTATAAATGTGTAGAATCGTATGGTTGTGGTTCGACACCTCCAGACACCCCCCTCCTCCCCCTGATCTCAGGTGCATTACAAAGTGCCGCGGGCGCTCTGTAATGCGCCTGATATCGGAGTGCGCCTGGTTACAAATACAGCAAATGGGGCTGTGCCAGTTTTCAGGCTGAAAAGATGCCAGACTTCTGCCGCAGCCCCGTTCATACATGTTACCCTATGAGTCCAGTCATTATTTCCATTGACCTTATCAAATTCTCAGTAGTGTCTAATCTTCTTCACACATCACAGTAAAATAAAATATAATTTGAATCCAACCTAACAAAGTTCCAGACGTCTCAGCTCCTGTTCGGAGAAACGTCGTTGCCGCCGCCTGTCTTGTCCTTTAATGACACCTCGTACCTGCGGCTTTGGGCTGTGACCTGGTTTTATAGAAAATCATCTGAAGATTTCTGAAAATTCCTATTCCCCCGGCAAAAGAGAAGAAGGAAGTCGAGACTGACAAGCAGCCGCATTATTAGGGTAAAATTCCAATCAAACGCGATGAGATCTGAGCCGCGGATCAGGACGGATTCTGACGTCCTGCGATGAGAGAGGCGACCGGGGCCAATAATTAAGGAGAAAATCAGAAATAAGAAAGGATTCTTATCACAGAAAACCATGGAGAGCGTTCATGGATTAGGGCAAAATCTACAGAGACATCAAGAATAGGTAACCCCTTCTGCCCCTGTGGAAGCGCAACTGTAATAGTGAGCATGTGTAGAGGGCGCTGTGTATGGAGAGTGAGGAGGAGCGACACCGAGTGCTGAATAGCACAGCAGGGTGAGCGTCACTGGACTGGTAAACTAGTCCCCTAAACAAGCCTTATGTAGGGTTAGGGTGATCTGAGTCACGCCCTGGACCGCTCCCTTGGCCGATATCACCCTCATTCATCATTGTCCCACAATGTGTGGCCTCTCTGGTGCCTGTTCCGGTGGTTGGTTCTCCCATCGCTGCCTACTCCCTAGGTTCTGGTTGAGCCACCCAACTTTGATCGTTCACCTTAGTCCCTTTAAAGAGCACCTCCGTCTGCTTACTTTTAAATTTTTGGGACACTTTTTGTGTTTTTTTTTTCAATTGGAGGCTTTTGTGCAGATTTTTCCTTTTTTTACCCTCTGGCTCGTTCCCGATCCATTTTAGATTGAATGCTGCCTGTCCTGACCTTCTGCTTGTGACCCGACTATGGCGCTCCCTTTCCATCCCATACCAAACCTACATGCCGGACCAAACAGGGAAAATTTTCCCTTTGGAGTTCCCCCCCGTGGGCAAAAAGTCCCCAGATCCCTTTTTAAAAAGGGTTAAAATTTAAAAAGCCCAAAGGGTTGGGGTTTAGTAGGAAAAGGGTTTTATGGGGGTTGGGGTTTAAAGGGGGTTTGGGAATCTTTGGGGTTTTAAAGGGGTTAAAGATTTGGGGTTAAGGGGGTTTTAGGGTTATGGTTTTGGGGTTTTGGTTCCCGTTAAAGGGTTTATGGGGGTTGGGGTTATGAGGTTATATTATTATTGGGAAACCCTAGGGAGCGGGGGTTTTAGGGGGAAAGGGGTTGGGGTTTTTGGAGTTGGGGTAAGGGGTTTAAAGGGGTTAGGGGGGAAAGGGATTATAGATTTTGGGGTTTTATAGGTTAGGGAAAGGGGGAATTAGGGAAAGTTCTTGGGTAAACCCTTACGCCAAAACCCCATGGTTTGGCCCAGGGATCCCCCCTGTCCAGGGACATGGGGTTTTGGGGGTTAGGGGGTTTAAAGGGCATTGGGATTAGGGGGTTTTGGGGGGTTAAGGTAATTGGGCTGGGTTTTTGGGGGGGGAATTTGGGGTTTTGGGGGTTTAGGGGCTGAGTTATGGAGTTATTTTTAGGGGGTTATATAAGGGGGTTTAGGGGCTAAAAAGCTGGGGTTAAAGGGGGAAAGGGGTTAGGGATATGGATTTTGGGAAAGGGGGGTTTAAGGTTTGGAGTTGGGGAAAGGGGTTTTTAAGGGTTTAAATGGATTTTTGGGTTGGGAGGTTAGGGTTAGGAATGAGGGGAATTTTTTTTGGGTGGGGCCCCTTAAAACCAAAAATCATGGGCCCCCCAGAGGATCCACTCCTGTCCATGACATAGGGTTAGGGCTACAGTTCGATGATGGTTTAGGGAAATACTGAAAAGGGTTTGAAAAAACCCAAACCCATTTGAGTAAAAATCATTTTAAAAGGACTAAAAGAGCCGATGTGAGTAACTCTTCTCCATATACTTTGTCTTAGAAGTCAGAGAGTCGTTTCTGAATTTGGCAGCTGAGGCAGGACGTCCGCCCCAGTAATTACAGATTTATGGTAATAATTCTTGTTGCTGGAAGCTTTTAATTAATTACCCCTTAATAATTTAATATTCTATTGCCGGCCGAGGTTTTGACTTCTTGTCCTTGCTCTTGGAGAACTGATTATAGAAATCTTATGTCCTGTTGGGGAAAGTGATAATGTAAGATTTATTAATTAAGATATCATCTTATATGGTATAACTTTGACCCAGCATGGCGCACACAACATAATATACAGGCGGGAAATTTCTATTAAATATCGACCCTTTTCTCTTCTTTTTTTCCCCCGAATGCCCCAAAAAAGGGGTATACGCTTTATAGCCAAGATCAGCCTGGAGCTCCCATTGTGGGGAATGTTGTGGTGAATTGTGGCGTTTCGGTGCTTGTTTCTGTATTTATGGGCCAATACCAAACCTAGTCTAATACAGAAGAGATTCTTCTGAAGAAGTAATAACCAATAGCAAAGAGTGGAAAGTCCCGATGGCTGGGGCACCATAAATGCAGGTGTGTTGGTTTAAAAATGGGTGCGACATACTGGGGTTTTGGGTTCGGAAAAAATTTTTTGGGATCTGGGGAAAGAAGGGTGACACTTTGTAAAAAGGTTACAACTTTCCCCCGCAGCCCCCCATGTCTGGCTGTGGATGCACTCGTGTTCCCTCTCCTCGTATGCTGCCGGGGACGAGTGGCGCCATTGACCTCATGTCGGGTGTGGGCACGCTCCCCTACTTTTCCCGCCGGGGTTTTCCTTTTCCCAACCCCCGGGCCCTGTTCTACTCTGCAGAACCCCCTGCATGCAATTTCCCCGCTCCCGGGCGGCCACGTGCCGGCTCCCAGAAATTAGAAGGGCTATCCCTTTTTCCCGTAATTGGTGCGACCCTATTCTTTCCCCCCATCTCTCCTGATTCCTTGCTAGATCTACAGTGCCCTGAGCCTTAGAGAAAGTGATAGTTTACTGTTCTTGTCTTACCAGGTACCCAGACCTTTGCCTCCATCCTCTGGCCACCTTCTGTCCGCTGCTAGCCCTGACCTTCCTGCTTGTCCCCATCCACGAGCCTGCATTAGATTTTGAAACATGCTACAAACCCCGGCCCCATCGGGAACAAATGGTTGTCAGGGATAGGCCCAAACCCGGGGCCCGTCTTTCAAAGGGGGGCTGGTGGGTTAAAAAACCAAAGGGGCCCCTTAAAGGGACCGCCCCCCTTTGGGGTTACTTACCCTCAAATGCTTGAGGTGGCCCCGTGGAAACCACAAAAACCCAAAGGTTTGTTTACCAAACTACTCCAGCCCGCCCTTACAAAAAAGCTTCCCCAATTCTTTGGGAGGGTTTTACTCTGCTTATTTACCCATATTACAAATTCTTTATGAATGAAGGTACTCTCACTTCTTTCTTAGTCCTCTAAGTCTGCAGCACAATCTTCAGCCAAGCAGGAGTAACCTCTCTACCTGCCCTGCCCACATCTCACCCTGTGCTCTCTCAGGCCCTTCCAGTCATAGCAGACCAGGGGCTTCTCATATTTAAAAGGGCTAGTGTTTCCGCCCCGAAATTTCTTTTAAATGGTTTTTCCTTATTTCTTTCCCTCTCTTTTGTTTTTTCTTTAAGCCCTTGTAGGGCCCCCCCGTCCGATGTCACTTACAACTGACTCTCAGGCCAGTTATAATGGGAATGCCTGCCTCTGGACCACAGCCGGCTTGTGGCCAACTGACTATGCCCTCTCTCTCCAAAGACCCCATAGCAGTTTTCTGCCTCTATGAGAAGCTTTTTCCTTTTATGAAGCAAAAAAGGGCAGTAGAACACCAAGGACTCCCTAGTCCTATTTTCACATGTGGTGAGGATACAATGAGCTCAATGTGCTCACCTTGCAGAATTGTGCTAATTGAAGGAGGCACAACGCCCCCACCCCTCTTTCCAAAATTTTCAATAGCCATTTCTCAAAGCTTGGAGTCAGCGCTTTCCCCATCCATTTCCCCCAAATTTTCTCTGGCGTAGGTAAACAAAACATATATCCCAAGAGAAGACTTCTCAGGGTCCGGTTGACCAAAACTGGAGCTGCTACCTAGGTTTAGAAGCACTGGTATTTATGAAAATTAAAACTTTATTTGAAACTACGCATTTCGTGCCTTAAGTAGACACTTCATAGGGTTTAAAATTAAACGTAAAGAATTTTTTTTACCTAAAGCTTTGAAATACATGGGTTTCACATAAAGAAATTTTCATTCCCCGGATTTTCCACGCTTCAAAAATTTCGGGTAATGGGGTCCCCGGCCCAACGGGACCCCCAAAAAAAATCTTCTCTCACTATATAGGATATTCTTTTTTCCTTTTGGTACCAAAACAACTGGTGCATATTAAAACTGCATCATTTAATAAGCATGCAGTAACATATCGTAAAATTTTTAAAATTTTTTTTGCCAAAAATTTTTTTTTAAAAAATTGGGCCCAAAAAAAGTAAATTTCTCATGTAAAATGAGGAGTCAATCAGTGGGGCAAATGGGCCCCAAGGGGTGAGCAAAGACCACTTAGGCTATTTTAATTTTGGGTTTTATTTATGTGGGGCCCAATGTACAAAGGGCATCACTTTCTGGGGGGGTCGGGGGCCCAAAACTGGAATCAGGGGGGTGTTAGAAATAAACGGTGGGTGAAATGAAAGGTGATTTTTTTATTTTTCCTCAAAAACGCCCAAAACAGGGGTTTTCCCTTAAAAAATCTCGGAAAACTCCTGTAGCAGGGGCGTAGCTATAGGGGATGCAGAGGAAGCAGCCGCTACTGGGGCCAGCAGCCTAAGGGTGCCCAAAAGCCATTCAGCCACATAAGAAGACACCAGTACTGTAAAGACACAAAAAATTTGGCCCCTAATTCATCTTGCTCATGGCCCGAACCCTTTAAAAGGGGTTGTCTCACAAAAATTGATTCTTTTTTCCCCTCTCCTGTTTTCTTGGTTTCTTTCTGAATTCGGGGATGTTTACTGGCTTCTACTAGGCGCGTAGAAGCCAGGCTGTAGCAAGCAACCAGTGCGGGCACCTATCATGAGAGATTGAACGGGTTTGTAGCTATAGAAAACCAGGCGGCAGCCATCAAGAGACGAACAGGTCTGAGCTATAGCACCATGCGGCACCTATCGGAAACTGAACAGGTTGAGCATAGCAACCGTGCGGGCAGCCTATCAGGATAGACAAACAGGTCTGTAGCTACAGCAACCAGTGCTGGCACCTTCATGAGAGACGAACAGGTCTGTACTATAGAAACCAGTGCGACAGTTATCATGAGAGAATGAACGGTCTGAGCTATGCAACCAATGCGGCGCCTTAAAAAGAGCCTAAAACAGGTCTGTAGCTAACACCATGCTGCAGCTTATCAGAGAACTGACAGGTCTGTAGCTGTAAAAACCAATCGGCAGCCTACAGAGAGATTGAACAGGTCTTAGCTATAGCAACCTGAGGAGCGAGCAGCCCATACAAGGGGGGATATCTGGGAAATTTGGGTAGGACCTTTTTAAGGGACATATATTCAAAGTGATTTTTTTTTTGCAAGATCTTTAACCTAAAAAAAGCAGCGATCCCTTAGTGAACACCCCATAAAGTAACCTTGTCTGTAATTTTTAAAGAGGGGCCACCTAATGCCCGATACATCTTGCCCCTCAGCCAACCCTTCGTCTCCGCACCGTTCCGAGCGCCGTCTTGAGATGTTCGGCGCGTTCTTATAATCTCCGACTCCCTGTGTAATGAATAGAGGTAGCGCCGTGCGCTCCGCTGACCGGTGACCTTCACTTGTATGGGGCTGAGTGTATGTGTAATACAATATGTCACCATCCAGAAATATTAAATGAATCTGTGAATCTGCAATAATTCTGCTGACATTTAGCCTGGAGGCTCCTGGTGCATGACAAAGCATATGGAAGGAGCTTAGGCAGTCAATGAGCTGGCATCCCTGCCCACTGGAAGGTGGTCACGTCATTGACCCGCACGCTGCACACAATGAATATATAAACAAGAGCCGGACCTAAGAGGGATCGATAGCCAACTTGGAAACTGGGGGAAACATGGAGACGGGGAAGAACTGCGGTCAAACCACGGAAAAAAGAAAAAAAATCATATAAACTAACGCCGACACTGTCTCATACGTTATAGAGTATTATGAGCCCATGGGCAAAGCAATTCTGGACAGAGTCCCAGATGGGTAGGTAGGTTTGCATGGCCTGATGTAGGTAGGGGTCTACATAGGTAATAACTATCCTTAAAGGGGTTTTCTCACTATAAATATTGTATAAATATTGGCTTTCAACATGTAGGGAACACTAAACCAAGACTTTTATCAATTACATTGCTCTTTTGAAATTGCTCTGGTCAGGAGATAAGAGAGATTTTACCTGCTCTGAGTGCACACAGGTTTCTCTGGTTACCGTCCTGCTCTCCTCTTCTCAATGCTCTGAGTGCACACAGGTTTCTCTGGTTACCGTCCTGCTCTCCCCTTCTCTCTTTGCTCTTTGTCTTATCTGAGAGCAGGAAGTGATGTCTCCAGGATGGATGACATCTTGAGAACTGAATGTGTTATCTCTGACAAACAAGGCAAATTGTTTAGCTTTGATAAACACTTGTTTTTTTTACCCCTTTGAGCTCTGTAGACTTGTTCACTATAGATTAAATCTCCTGCTGTTATGTCAGTAAGAAGAGCTGGAAATACAGAGCTGATATGCCAATCACTGCTAGAGGACTACCTACAGCCTTGCCATGGAGGTGTGAGTCTCAAGCTGCCTGTGGTTCTGTGAAATAGCCTGTTGAGAAAACCCTATTAATAGTGGCCCATTTAATTGAAAGAAAAAAAATAAAATAAAACTCATCACTCTCCATTCCCCTGACAAGCGGAAGAATCCCTTGGATGAGGACCAGTCTAGGTGGCTGGATGCTTGGACATCATCATGCCATCTGTATCAGGATGTCCCCATTGTGTCTTGTAGGCCACAGGCTTAAAGCAACCTGCGACCTTCAAGGCTGATTGGCTGTGTTCTGGTGTAGTTGCCATGATGTAGTAAGGTCATTACACTGCCTACATTGAGAGGCCACACTGACATCTTGGAGGCAACCTGCAGCTTGCAAGACTAATCGGTGGGACAGGGAGCCAATGGCTCCCTGCTCTGCCATTGTTTATAACTGTTTGCCCTTCCTAAGATCTTGCAAACAATAAAATATGCAGTGGAACTTGATGCAATTGATGAAGTGCATTAACGCACAAAACGCGTCTTCCTTTATATTTTAATAAACAATCTTTTATGTGTTTTACTAATACGAGAAGTCCCGCGCTGTCCTTCATACATAGAAATCTAAAGAGGCTATTGGGGAATATACCTTGATCTACTGTGCATATTCATAGATAGATATGTTATAGATAAATAGATAGATAGATAGATAGATAGATAGATAGATAAATAGATAGATAGATTAATAGATAAATAGATAGATATATATATGGGATAGATAGATAGATAGATAGATAGATAGATAGATAGATAGATAGATAGATAGATTGTGAGGTTCCTTCCAGGCTAAGATAGATAGATAGATAGATAGATAGATAGATAGATAGATAGATAGATAGATATAGAGTAGATAGATATGAGATAGATAGATTTGATATAGATAGATATGGGATAGATAGATAAAATCGATAGATAGATAGATAGATATGATAGATAGTAGATAGATTTAGATAGATAGATAAGATATTGGGATAGGAAAGATATTGAGATAATAGATAGATAGATAGATAGATAGATAGATAGATAGATAGATAGATAGATATGGGATAGATAAATAGATAGATAGATAGATAAATAGATAGATAGATAGACAGATATATTAGATAGATAGATAGATAGATAGATAGATAGATAGATAGATAGATATGGGATAGATAAATAGATAGATAGATATGGGATAGATAGATAAATAGATAGATAGATAGACAGATATATTAGATAGATAGATAGATAGATAGATAGATAGATAGAAAGATAGATAGATAGATAGATAGATAGATAGATAGATAGATAGATAGATATTAGACACATATTTAGTTATTTTTGCACAGCTGTTTATCTTTTTCCTTGTCCATTAAACACCACTGATTTCCTTTAGAAGCCGCGGACCTTCCGTCTTCTCTCAGCTATTGATCAGGCGGTGACATTACTGATGGGATCTCTGAGTTCTTCTAACATTTCAGAATATTTCTTTTCGTTTCTGCTGACGAATCGATTTGAAATCTTGAAAGAAGAAGAATAAAAGAAATCTGTCGATAGAAGAGTCTTCAATAAGTCTAATATCAGCGGTGTGATATCTCCACAGAAAGATAATCCTCATCATCCTCATGTGCAGCACAGATCCTCACTTACCCTTATCAGCTCGTGTCACTCAAGAGATGCTACAAACACTGCAAAACGTACAGGCGCTTGCTTATTTATGTCCCTCAGTTGTATTATCGAATAATATAGAATAATATAGTAGTGTACAGTATAATGTAACCTAGCAAAGCATAGTAGAATATAGCATAAGTATAGTATATAGTGCAGTATAATATAATGTGGTATCATATAATATACTGTAGTATAGTACAAGATAACATAATGTAGCATAATGTGGTATCATATAGTATAATAGTATAGTATAAAATGATGTAATATAATAGAGCATAGTAGGGTAGAGTATAGTATAATAAAAATCTAATATAATGTAGAATAGTAGAGTATAATATAAAATTCTATAGTACAATATTATACAATGTAATGTAATATGGCGTAGTATAATATTACAATAAAACAAAAAAAAAAAAAAAAAAAAAAAAAAAACAAAAAAAAAAAAAAAAAAAAAAAAAAAAAAAAAAAAAAAAAAAAAAAAATATAGGATAATGTAAGATAATGTGGTATTGTATAGCATAGTAGAATATAGTTCTAATATAGTGTAGTATTTTATAATATACTGTAGTATAGTATAATGTGGTATAATATAGTATAGTAGAGTATAATACAATATATTATAGCATGCTGTAATATAATGTAGCATAGTAAAGAATAATATATTATAACAAAATGTAATATAATATACTATCATATAAAATAGTATTGTATATTATATAATAGTATAATATAAAGCAATATAGATTAAAATAATAAAATATGATGCAGTATAATATTATTAGAGGAGGCGCGAATCTTTTCCTCTTACAGGTTCAATTCACTCCTTTCCTGAAATACTCTGTGTTGCAGGTGACTCTGCTACCTTATTATGGAATCTGCAATGTATCACCTCCTAAATCATCAGCCCACCCCTCCTCTGAAATACTCTGTGCTGCTAAGGGCATGTTCACACGATGTGCTGCGGCTCATACAGTACGCGGCGCAGTACATTGTGTGTTTCGGGAGCTCGCGACAATACGCGCGTACTGCCGCAGCATGGGGGGGGGGGGGGGTGTGGCAGGCAGCTGGACCCATTGACATTCTAATACTCGCGGGTGATTTCGCCGCAAGTAATTGACATGTCACTTATCTCCTCGTGTGTACAATACAATCGTATTGTACGAGCGGGGAGAGGAGGCGTAAACCATAGTTCTCTACGAGAGCTATGGATTACCGTAATTTCGGCGCGCATCTCACCCGTATTAGAGCGCAAATACGTTGAGAAATGTGAGGCAAAACTACCCCGTGTGAACATAGCCTAAGAGTCCTTCTAGTTTCTCCAGGAGACTCTTTATACCTCTTATGAGGCCTGGCTATAACTATATAAGTGGACATTGTCTGAGCAGAAGTTTATAAGCACAATACAGGAGCGGGGAGCGGTGCACCCCTGAGACAAAGGCTTCATTTCGCTGCCGCGTGTCGCCGCCTCCCTGCTTTTAACACTTTCGCTGTTTTTTTGGATTGATAGATTCTCAAAACTCTATTAGCTTAGTAAATACATAATTGTTGATAAAGAAAGTCTTCTAGTTCGCACAAGCATAATAAGCAGCAGCGAGGTCAATACCTCACCAACGCGACTCTCACCGAGGCTTATTGATATTTTTCTTATTTTAGAGCCATTTCTTAGCACAATAAATCAGACGCCACCAGACAAAGGCAAGCAGGACGGGAAGAGGGATGGCGCATGTCATCCTGCGTCGAATCATTTCTGCGCTTGTGATTTCCTGGCTCTTTATTCACAATGTTCATTTCATCTTGGATCGTCTGCATTTGCCTTTGTTGTTTGTATCATTGCTACATTGACTACAAATATACCACAATGAAGGAGACATTACCTGGCTGTAAATAGAACGTCTAGGGCGACATGTCTCCAATTTTAAGGCACCATTTTTTTGTTGTATTTTGCAACCAAAAAACTGTTGACGCCCCTATTTCTCTATGATAATATGAACTGTAGTTTACCAAAAACTAGGCGCATTATACGCCGGCTCGACACATTTCAATGCGTCTAAAGTAGGTGCATCAAATAGCAGCATCTATGCTTATGCACTTAAAAATTATGCATTGTGCCTAGAGAGGCGCACTCAATTTTACAATGCATAAGGTAGCCAACACACCAGATTTGTGACAGGTTCGTTCAATTCAGGTGCACTATACATGATCTCCTGTGTTTTAAAAAAACTAGCTTGCAAAGCCTCTTTTCAGAAGGTCGCAATTTGTGTCCAAAAATTTGAAAATACCCTTATGGTTTATATACACATTGTATATATTATCCTGCACAGAAATTCCGGGCATTACTCTTTTATGCAGTATTTTGCATTGCTTTAGTCTATTACAACTTTTGTGAAAAAAAGATGAAAGGAAATATTCAGCTCACCTACTTGGTTTGCACGGAGAAGAGGTGAGATCGGAGCCAGTCTCCTGCTTGCATACAGGTAAGGAAAAAATATTTGCATCAGTAACTTGTGAGATTTCTTTGATTCTTTAAATACTTGTAGCTTTATTAAATATACTTTAAAAGTCATTTTCAAAAAAGGTCAGGACATTAAACAGTAGTTCAGCAAGGTTCCAACCCGATTAAATTTTTGTCCAGGTTCTGAATGAGAAAACCTCTCTCCCCTCTCTAGCAGGAATCCACAGACTAGAAAAGATCAATCAGTAGAATTAGTTCATGAGCTAGTTAGCAAAACATTCTATGAAACCAATGTTGTTATTGTACTAGTAAAAGGTCACAATATGCTGAAGCTTATGTATCACCCTGCAGTATTCTATTTTTTTAATATTGCCTTATTATATACCCACAGCGCTGTATCAGAGAGGGTTCCCTGTACACAAAGGGGTCCACAAATATAAATTCCAAAATCTGTAGGTTTTTGAGGGAACCCAAAATACCTGGAGAAAACCTACAGAAACACATGTAGAGCATACAAACTCTTTGCAGATGTTGTTCTTGGTGGGATTAGAACCCAGGACCCCAGAAATGCAATGCAAGAGTACAAACCACTGAGTCACTGTGCTGTCCTATGCTCACCTTTGAGGCAATGTGTTGCTACAGAGCCACCATACTCGTACTGTGCTAAACCACTGAGCCACCATGTTGTACTGTGCTAACTTCTGATCCACCATACTTTACTGTGCTAACCACTGAGCCACCGTGATGTACTGTGCTAAACATTTAGCTACTATGTTTTACTGTGCTAACTACTGAGCCATCGTGTTGCACTCTTCTAACCACTGAGCCACTGTGCTAACCATTGAGCTACAGGGTTTACTGTGCTAACCTCTGATCCACTTGGATGCACTGTGATATCCATTGAGCCACCGTTCTGTACTGTGCTATCTATTGAGTCACCGTGCTGTACTGTGCTAACCACTGAGCCTCCATGCATTACTGTGCTAACCACTGAGCCACTGTGTAGTACTGTGCTAACCACTGTGCCACCGTGCTGTACTGTGCTAACCACTGTGCCACCGTGCTGTACTGTGCTAACCACTGAGCCACCGTGCTGTACTGTGCTAAATGTTGTAGTATATTTCTTCTACCGCACAATGAGGTGCATACCGCTCTATAGTTCTTATAAGAAAACTATAGAATGTGTCCACCTCGGAGAGACGACCTCGGTTCTTTTAAAGAGATGAAGTCTTTATTTCAGATTTCAGTCCCAAAAGAAAGCAATGATGAGAGCTCTGTGCCCAGAAAGTTATGGCTGAATGTACCTAACGCCGGGATGTTGTGACTCCATTCATCCACACCTTTTTTCAATCACTTCTTTTTCTCAAATTTTTCCCAAATTTTATCCAATCTTCACAGATAAATGGTATTTGTAGCTCAAATAAGTGAATGTCTTTGTCTCTGTGTCCTGCTAGCAGCCGATCACTTTACTCCGTGGAGCTCCATCAATGCTCCGCCTTGTGTCAGGCTCCTTATGAACACACTTTGAGTTGCATTATTTTGAGCAGGACCGATTATTCTTAGGAGCCAAGCTGCCATCTTTGTGACTGAGGTTTAAAAATTTAAATGACTCCCTAAAAAGAGACCTCTCACTGCAATGATTGATTTTAAACGTGTAGGCATAGGTAAATAAAGACTATTACCAAATACATTGCTGTTCTGATTTTGCTTCTTTTCAGAGATAGAGCAGTTCTTATCTCCTGCTTGTGTACACAAGCTTCCCTAGGATACCAACCACCTCTCTCTGTGGCCGAGATGCTGATGACACTACTTGCTGTGTCTTATCATCAGCACAAGAGCTTGTTAATGTTTCTTATTGAAATTCTTTAACCCCTTAGAGCTCTGTAGATCTGCCCTGACAAGTGTTTGAGGTCATAACTGTCAATTTCTATCTTAATGATCCTGATTTAACTCTTAAATGACCCCATCCTCCGCTTTATTTCTGGATTTTGTTCTTACTTTGTTGCCTGGAAACATTATCTGGCACCATCATTTTTTCATTCTACTTTGACACTTGGTTACATTCCTGAACTATGCTCTGTTTGCATGCTCTGTCCTGTCAATTTCTGACCGCTTATCTGGTGACATTCTTTACCTTCATTCCATCAAAACTTCTATTGCATCCGTACAACTGACTCCAAACCTATGACTATTCTGGAGACTGCAAACTTTCCGGTAGCCAAAGTCCCCACATTTTTTCAGGGTAATTAAAAAGGGGGGTAATAATATCTGATCTGTGTCACTGATCTAACTCTTCATAGCCATCTTCAGGACCTGGTCATGCTGTGGGTGGTTCTACAGCTTTAAGGCTCCACTTCCTGTTCAGGCTAATGGCGGTTTGTTCTACAACTTTGGGTTCCAAACTTTCTGTTCAGTGTGGGTGTTACTACAGTTTAGCCTCCTCCTTACTGTCAAGCGAGGGCGGTTCTACAGCTTCAGGCTCCCACTTCAAGTTCAGACTGGGGGCGGCTCAACAGATTCAGGCTCTAACTTCCTGTTCAGGCAGTGGGTTGTTCTAAAGATGACGGTACCCACTTACTGTTCAGGCTGTGGGCAGTACTACAGCTTTAGCCTGCTCCTTCCTGTTCAAGCTGAAGGCGGTTCCACAGCTTCAGGCTCCCACTTCTTGTTCAGACTGTGGGCGGCTCTATAGATTCAGGCTCTAACTTCCTGTTCAGGCTGTGGGTGGTTCTACAGCTTCAGGTTCACACTTCCTGGCCAGGCTGTGGTTGGTTCTACAGTTTCAGGCTCCCACTTCCTGTTCAGGCTGTGGGTAGTTCTATGGCTTCAGGCAACCACTTCCTGTTCAGGCTATGGGCAGTTCTACAGCTTCAGGCTCCCACTTCCACAATGACTGACATTTCAGCTCTGCTCTTTCTAACTTAGCCTTTTAGAGTTAAATTAAATTTGGTGATGGAGGTGTTTTAGCAGCAGGGCACAATTCTACAGAGCTCTAAAGGGTTAAAATTTTTCAGTAAGAAAGATAAACAAGCTCCTGTACTGCTGATAAGACACAGCAGCATGTGACATCACCATTCTGGCCAGGGCTACTTGAGCAGAAATAAGTGGTCACCAGCCAAGGAAACCATCTGTAGACATTTAGGAGATAAGAATAAACTCTGCAATGAAGCAAAATCAGTAGAGCAATGTATTTGGTCTTTATTTCCCTTTGCCTTCAGGTATAAAGCTGATCAATCTGGTGGGATTTTCTCTTTAACTCCTTAACGACCGCTCACCGTCTCTTGACGTCGACTGGTGCAGGTCATTCGTCTGCAGCGAAGTCTTTTGGCGTCAATGCAGACATCATACTACACAGCCCTGTTCCCAGCACGGCTCCTGCAAGCAGCGGGGAGCGGGGGAACCCTCCGCCTCTCGGTGCAGTTTAACCCTTTGATTGCCAAGTTCGTCACAGCAGCGTAATCAAAGGGTTTCCCTGCTCTGTCGGGTGATTGGACACTGTGGACCTGAAGAGTCAGGGAAACGGCATGCACCGTCAGCCTGGAGAATCAGATTAGCCACGGTCCATCTGTGTAAGAAGCCAGTGATCAGGCAGCTGTGTGCTGTCCTGATCACTGCCTGTGTCAGACTGAATAGTTTATAATGTATTAGCATATATTAATATGATAATACATTACTAATTTTAAAAAAAAAAATAAAAAAAAAAAGAGGAAACAACAGTTCTTCCCTTCATGGGATTTAAATAAAAAGTAAAAAAACATAAAAAGTGTAAAAAAATAAATAAAAAATAAAATAAATAATAAAGATAAAACTAAATATTTTTAATTACAAAATAATTGTGCATATATTACCACCACACAAATAAAACTCTACACATATTAGGTATCCACACGTCGCAAGATCTGTAGAATTAATCTAACAAGTTATTAAGTGTGAAATGGAATGGTTGTAAAAAAAATGTAAAAAAATAACAAAAATCATTTTTTTAAAATTTAAAAAAAATTTTGCATTTATTTATAATGTGAACTTAAACTATTCCCATAAAAGTACATAAATAAACCCCGTCTCGAATTAATCGATGGCCTTCTCCAACTGCGTAATTGTCAAATAAAAAAGTTACAACTGTTGAAACGCAAGTAGGAAAAAACAAAAAAAAATGTTTGGCGTTAACTGCTTTTCAGGCGTTTGTTTAGGGGTTAAGGGTTTAGAACATTGCTTTCTTACCTTGCCACCCCCAGTTCTGGCCTGCTTCACCCCACCCCGCTATCACATTATACCCCGCTATCACTTATGAACACAATGTCAGCAAGTAGCTATTGCTGTGAACGAATGAACAATTAATATAATCAAATTGTACATTGACGAATCACTATCGATCTTGACCCACATTTAATTATAATTTTTATGTCCACATTCAAATTCATTTTTTCCAGCACTAAAGTTTCCGACGGATGATTAGTAGCAGCGTTAAGAAGCCTAAAACTGTTTCCCATTCACATAATTAATCTATTGAATTGGACTTTTGAAAGCGGCTTCTCAAGCTGGGAGACTGGGAGCTGCGGCTCGTGTGGTTACATTGATTCTAGTGGTTTATGCACATGGTTTTAATTGGAACAAAGGCTATTTCTAATGCGCATGAAAGCGTGAAATTCTCTCTGCTCAGAAACTCGCTCTATTCATAGACATTTTTATTAAAGTTCTTTGCTACTTGATTTTCTTCCAACTTAAATTCGGGTTGTTGACTGGAGCAGTGAAGGGAATTTTAGAAGAGTTTGGCACCGACACCTTATGTAACGGCGGGGGAAAACGGGAGAAAAAAGGGTTTTTTTCCTTTTTACATGTGTTTTAAAACTTAAAAAGACGCAAAAGGAAAAGCAACATTTCACCGAATTAAGGCAAGGTCGCAGCAAAAGTTCATTTTAAAATGGTCAACTGTATTTTCTGAAATGGGAAAGTGATATGCGATGTGGTTTGACAGCGTTACAGGTTTACAGGGGGATTGCTTTCTTTTTTTATGTTTTCATGTCTTTGCAATAAAGAGTCGCCTTTCTTCTCTTTTCTTTTTGGTCTTGTTTTTTCTACTTTATAATTAAAAACTTTTTAATTGTGCTACATCAAAGTAAAAAAATCAAAAAATTACTCAAACACCATGAACCAGAGGTGAGTAAGACTTCAATGTGCCAGTATGAGGATGTTAGCTATAGGGGCTGCAGGAAACTCACTATGGTCAGGCACTGAGGAGGACTTCATGGGTGCCGGACCAGGGGTTTTCAGCTATAGGGGGTTCAGAGTTTCCACATTGGCCCAAGCGACTGAGGAAGGACTCCATAGTGTGTTGTAAGATTGTAGCTGTGGGGGCTTCAGAGTTGCACCATGTTCCTAGTGACAAAGAAAGACTTCATAGGGTGCAATCAGTGGTGTAGCTACAGGGGATGCAGTCAGGGTCTTACTATGGCCTAAGTCACTAATGAGGACTTTATAGGTTGCAGTCAGGGTTGTAGCTATAGTGGGTGTAGAATCCCACCATGTCCCTAGTAACTGAGGAGGACTTCATAGGGTGCAGTCAGGGGTGTAGCTACAGGAGGTGTGGAATCTGTCCCTAGTGACTGAGGAGGATTTTATAGGGCGCAGTCAGGGGTGTAGTTATAGTGGGTGCAGAGTCTCACCATGGCCCTATTGACTGAGAAGAACTTCGTAGGGTGCAGTAAGAGGTTTAGCTATAAGGCATGTAGTGCCCCAGGTGGCTCTAATGAGTAAGGAGGACTTTATAGAGTGCAGTCAGGGGTATAATTGCAGGGGGAACAGAGTCCCTGGCCCCAGTGACTGAGGAGGACTTCTTAGGCCTCGTTCACACGGCTTATTTGGCCGGGGGGGAAAAAAACGGGGGGGGATTGGCGCCGTATTCTGGCGGATTGCGCTTCAATACGGCGCCAAATCTCCGTCTGAGTCATTACGGTAATCCACTGCTCTCATAGAGAACAGGGAATCCGTCGCTCCTCCCGCTCGGCAAATCCGCCGTGGGGGGAGAAAGTGAAATGCCATTATTTACGGCGCGGACGCGGCCGTTAAACAATGCATTGGTCTATGGTGGCCGGGAGCGGCGCCCCGCCGCGCTCCGGCCCCGACCCCCTGTCCCCCCCTTACTTACTGGTGGGTTTGTGGATCAATACGGCGCACAAAATCCGTCGTGAATAAGCCGTGTGAACAGGGCCTTAGTGCTGCAGCCAGGGGTGTGTTAGCTATAGGGTTGGACCAAAGGGAGGGACTGCAGCACCCAACAACTTGGACACAGGGAGCGACGGGTCAGCTTCTGCACCTTAGGATGGTAGACCGCATACTGTTGTCTCTTTGCAATCGCGACCTCGCTGAACGGACTGGATGGCGCCATGAGTAGCGAGGAGCAGGAGCATCTGGACCGGAGATGATGTTCAAAAGTGAAACAGCTTCTTCTGCAGAGGTGGTGGGACCCTGACTGGCTGCAATGGTATGCGTGCCACTGGGCGCTGCTTGCAACTGTTTGCTGTGGCGGCAGGATTTGGCACCACCACTTCGGAGTCACGTTTCTCCCAGGCCACCGTGATGGTGACGCTGAATGTGTTGACGCCAGGGCCGTGGGTGCAACGTTAGCTCCCTGGGCCAGCTTCACTTTCTGTCTACAGATTCTACATATACCCATATTCGGTCCTCGGTGTCTAGCAAAGAACTGCAACACTGCGGAGTATCGGATTTTACCGTCAACGCTCCGCACTGAGTGACTACTGCCGCCGCTGCTCGCTGTGATCCCCTGTTGGCCGCTACTTTCTTGGTCCTGCGAAGGGGTTTTTTAACCGTGGCCATTGGCTCCCGACCCTCACCACTGCTGCTATTGTGACTCACGGCACACAACCCACTTTGCTGGCTGCGCCGCTGCCTGCGCGCAAGCTTACGCCCTCTTCTCTGACAGATGATGAAGACCTTGCCTCACCCGCTCCCAAGTGCGGTCGGCTTCTTCAACATCTATTTGTGTTTCTTTCGTCACTGCTGTCTCTTCACCTTTCGTGGTATGCAGAGGGCTGACCCCTCACAACAATGGACCTCCCATGCCACTTCAACATCTATGACTTTGCGCCTATGCAAATAGCAGGGGGATATTAGCCCCATTTTTCGCTGCCAAGTTGCTGCTGACTTGCCACTCCTCAAATGGTTCATCATTCGCTATTATATAGTGGTGCTGAGCCCACGACACTAGTTAGATTCTGGCTGAGGGAACAGGATGGACAAGAGGCGGGTGAGAAAGGTGAGGGCCGCTGACCGCTCCCGGGCCATGCCAACCTAAGGGTTGTGCCTGCGTTCCCACGATCTTGGCTGGGGTTGTCAGATGTCATCTGGGAGGAAGTGGATGACCTAGTCAACCAATACAAGAACCCTTGGGTTGACTAGTCCAGTACAAGGCCGTAGATAGACAGCGGCAGTTGTGGCCTCATTGAGTGACCCTGCTGCGACGTCCCCTTGCTGTGCTGCGACTGGGCCTGGAATGTTTGTGCCTCTGCCACTCGCAGGTGAAGATGCCCTAGCCACCTAAGACTGCGTCTGACATATGTTTGTTCTAAAATGTACAGAACATGTTTGATGAAGATTTCTGTATTTTGATAAAAACACACCTGTATTTGACTCCAAATGACCCAGTAACAAGCTTGGGTAACCCTTGGGGATATAAGTTGCGCTACCACAAATGGGCAGGAAAAATTGACTTGTATGTGACCGTTTTAAAAACTCTGTGTATTTTAGACTGAATGTAAAAAGCACAACAGCTTAAATTAACCTTCGGATATGAAATTATGCTACAGAAATTTACTTCTGTGCGGTGAAAAAAGAAATTTCTTTTACTGAGTACAAATGCTGCAAAATACTTAGTTAACCTCTGTGATGGAATTGCGCCAAACAATTGAGCAACCACAAACTACCAGCTATGTAACCGTGTTTTATTACAATGGTGTGTTTTTTACGCTACACAACAAGAGAAAAAATTGTAATTAACCTTCGCTTGTGAATTATGACTAACAGGAAAAAATTATTTTTGGCTTGAGGTAGAAAGACGGTAGTCTTTTAGTCACTCACAGTAGCAGAACAACCTTATTTAACCCCTGGATAGATAATTGACGCTCCAAACAATTGAGCAACCACAAACTACAGCTTTGTTGCGTGTTGAACAAAGGAGTGTTTTTTACGATATAACAACAAGAGAGAAAAAAATTTATTATTTAAATTCGCTTGTGAATTAAGCATACATGAATTAAGGTATGTTTTTGGCGGTGAAAAAAGCCGGTTTATTTTTAGTCACCATCACAGCGCAGACACAACGCTTAATTTAACCTCTGGATGTAAATTGCGCCAAACAATTGTGCACCCCACAAAACTACGAGCTTTGTAGCGTGTTACAATAATAGGTGTTTTTTATGCTACATAACAATGAGATATAAAATTGTAAATTAATCCTTCGCGTGTGAATTAGCTACAGGATAAAAATGTATTTTTTGGCGGTGAAAAAAGGGACAGGTTTCTTTTAGTCACCACAGCAGCAGAAACAACGCTTAATATAACACCATGGATTAATTTGCGACATAAAGTATTGTGCAGCCAAAATTGAAAGTAGGTATTTGTATTGTAAAAACGCTGTTTCTTTAAATGAATTTCAAAATCAGGAAAACAGGCTTATATCATGACCCTTGCGATATTTCAATGTGCTGTGAGACAGAATCAGCATTAAATTTGTATTGCCAGACTGCTCTGGGACGCACACTTGGACTTCAGAATACCAATACCCCACAAAATCAGAAATAGAACGTTAAGAGAAGACTGTCTCTGAGGACAAGCAGAGACACCACCCCAAAAATCGCTGTATAAAAATCAGTTTTCAAGTTAAGAGCTATTACAAGCCCAGCACGTGGCAGCACTTTCCCTAATCAGTACTTGTAGAGTGGGACGTGTGAGCTGCCAGCGTCGCGCCCATGACTTTATATAGTGTGGTGACGCTCAACAGTTTCCCGACCGGTCTCTGATTGGCTTCATCTCTGCTCAGTCATGCAGGCTATTGCCCTTCCTTCCGTCATTAGTGTTCTACTTGCCCCATGTAACGCCATAAGTGCCATTCGCAGCCATTCCATTTATCAATCAAAAAGCACCACTTTGTTCACCTGAAGATACCCCACTAAACTTCGACTTAGTTCAGAATCCGAAGTTTTCTCTGAAAATCTAATACGAATTCCAACATTCGTTTAGAAATTCAATTCGCCATCTCTAGTTATGCAACACATATTTAATAGGCTTTAGGCACTTTTGCAACTGTCCCATCAAGGGGTATGACTTAATAGGTTAGCATAGCTTCATGAAATATGGCCATGATGTAACATACTGTGCCTAAAATTGTTGTGAAAGTGTGCCAAAATTCTGCTATTGAAAGTATGCCAACCCTCAGTCTAAAAAATTCGAACAGGTCCAAAGAAAGTTAAACAAGACTAAAGGTATACCAAATTTATGAACCACTTTGATAAATCTGCCACATTTTTAGGGCTTGTTCACACAAAGTTTTAACTACATGTGTTTTACCAAGCCCACTTTTCTAGAGATACCATCTACCTGGGACCGACCAGAATGGACCCAGAGATGGATCCTAAACAATTAACGCAGTGAAGGATTATTCACTGCAGGGCTATGTGGAAGACGACAGCGGCAGTTAACATTAGAGATACGCCCTCCCCCCCCCCTTTTAATTCCCCCCCCATCTGCGTGTTATCATAGACAGCAGCTTGGGTCTGTCTTTGAAAATGAAATTGACATTGCAACCAGAGCCTTATGAAAATTACAGAGAACTTAAAATAAATCTTATAAAAAAAAGTGAATAAAAGCAGCTGAAATTCAAACAGGAAAAATCGGTAGCGTGGGCCAAGGACAGCAAGATAACCCCATTGAAATTCTTTAAGCACATAAATGCCAAAAAGCCAAAGTCAGTAGAAAAAAGCTAGGACCTTAAAAACCTGTGTATGGGGTGCTAGGTCATTGGAACCAGGACAGAATGGCAGATTACAAGGTACTAAAACATAGGTTCTTCGATCTCAGTACTATTTACTATCAATGAGATAAGTAGTTGAATGTAGGGTGGGGACACAAGTAATCAGATGTCGGTGGGGCAGTATTAAGTTAAATATGTATCTCAATCTGGCTTATACAATTTATTGGCTCATTGTAGAAAAAGTCAAAAGTCAAGTTATATAAAATTGTGAATGTGAACAAGGCTCCAGGCATATCTGATGGCAATCACCCAAGTGTTCTTAAAAGGAGCTCAGCTCGGTCAATCTCTGTGGCCACAATGTACAGATGTCTATTTAGAGATTCATCTGGTCCTGTCTGGGTTAATGAGTGAGAAAATCAAGGTGACTGGCGCAAGGCAAAAGTCTTGCCAGGTAATTATAGACCAGTAAAGCTTAAACATATGTTGTCTAGGGAGGAAAAATGTTTTTGAGGGGCACATAAGGGACTATATACAGGTAAATAGTGGACTAAATTAAATATATTATTAGTGATTGCCAGCATGGATTTACCTTAAGGACAGATAGATGTCAGACCAATTCCTGAATCTGTGATTTTTATGACAGGTGATGTGAGTAAAAGTTAAACTGGATAATGCCGGGGAAGCTGTGGATTCATCGGTAGTTTTTAGACTTTGCATAAGGCATTTGTCACTGTCCCGCAATCTAAAGAAATTTGTTAGAGTAAATTAGAATTCCATTTGGCGTTAGAAAAAGAAGTAAACAGATGCTGTAAATTAGGCATTAAAAATTAATCGGACCGTTGGATCGTAATCCAAGAAAGGAGTAGGTCGGTATTAATGAACTTCATTCCTCTCTTAGGTGGTC
This sequence comes from Phyllomedusa bahiana, assembly GCA_025379985.1. Taxonomy (NCBI): domain Eukaryota; kingdom Metazoa; phylum Chordata; class Amphibia; order Anura; family Hylidae; genus Phyllomedusa; species Phyllomedusa bahiana. Next base: position 38,547 of record JAODAL010009516.1, on the reverse strand, counting down.
CACGTTGTGAGTGGTATGCCGAAGGGCTCAGTTATTGGTACCACCATCCTATTTATTTTAATGTAATCTTTATTACAGCAGATATGTGGATGGGTATCAAATGGCACTGGTTTTGATTTTGTAGGATTCACACACAAGCTAATGCAGGCGCTAGTGCAAATCTATGGAATGACTACCTTCTTAAATTGCAAGCAGAACCTGGACTCACTGAAGTGCTTGGTTATCCACTTGAGATATTGGGGTTACAAGTGTGGAATAAATGTAAAAGGTTCTGCTTCAACCTGGGTAGAAATTAATCTACAAGACCATTCATGTGTCCTATGGTAGTCGTTGTAGCGTTGCATAATGGGCTATCGAGAATCGATCGATAGTCGATAGTCGAGTACCGCTAATCGATAAAGGTTTTAGTCAGTTACGTAGAAGCATCGACTTATGAGCGATTACCATTAAAGTCTATGGGAGAAAGCAACAAAAGTACACCTTATTATATACAACTCCAAACAAGGCTGAGAGAAGCTGAAATTAACATCAACAAACAGTTCAAAATGGATACGCTCATACTAAATCTTGGCAAACAACACTTTGGTTATAAAAGTCACAGAAAAAAAAAGGTCACAGGACCATTTCCAACTATCCCTGTCTCTGTTACCACTGACCCTAGACCTTTAAACCTGCAACATCACCCCACAAATTAAAAAGTGACAGACAGGCAGTATGATATTGAACCATCATGTACTCTGAAACCTTGGACATTCGAAATTATCCCTGTCCTGTGAACGCAGCTATGAGCCCCAAAAACCCTGCAACATGATACACCACATTTAATTAAAGTGGGAAAAATGGAGTCTATTCAAACCACCAATTTTAGTTTCAAATGGTCATTGACTATACCTGTCTCTGGGGCCACAGACATGAGCCCCAACACCTGATGACCCCCACATTTTAAAAACGTGCCGGCAAACAAAGGATAGTTTATTCTTTCAAACCACCACATATTTAGTTTACCTCGGACATTGATTTACCTGTCCTGGCGCACAGCTGGACCCCCAAACACCTGCCATGACCCCCACATTTAAAATGTGCCGCAACAATGAGTCTTTCAACCACCATTTTAGTTGAAAACTGGACATTGAACCTATACATTGTCCTGCGCCACAGCATGTAGACCCTTTCTAAAAACCTGTCATTGACCCCAACATTTAAACCAACGCGAGACGAGAAAAAGGAGTCTATAAACTTCATCCACCATTTTAGTTTCACTGGACATGACTATACATGTCCTGGGCCCATCACAATTCATAGACGTCAGCGGCCGGCAGTTATAAGTGGGTGAGGTGATAAAGCCCAGGCTGGCAGTCCGTCAAAATCTCTAAGAATAAACGCAGTAGCTATTAACAATAAACAACTTAACATAAGAAAATGTACCTGATGACGCTAGCAACGAAAAAACTGTCGATGCTGAAGCCCTAAGATACAAATTGTGCTCATGAGAGGAAGCTGGGATCAGTTGTAGAGAACTTCCAGCTCCTTCCTCGTGTTACAACTGTATAATATAACCTAGGGTCAGCGTCTTGCTCCTCTAGTATGTGTGTGGACCTAATTGAGCTTCACTTGGTAATATGGTGTGTTATAACCGCATCCTGTTTACACCCAAGGGGGCACGTTATCTTGGCATTATTTTTTTCTCAGTTTTAAACCTTCAACGTGATGGAAGGAATATGTCTCTGTATCTTTGTTATCTCTGTCTGTGCTCCATACTCCATGTTCTTCTGAAACCTACATCTGGTCATAGTTTTCCTGTAACCTCCACTTGTCAAAATTCAGAGGAATGTTTTATTTATAACAGCTATTATATGTACATGCCAAAGTTTTTTGTACTTTAATATTAGAAAACCACATTTCTTAAATCTAGAGAGATGGAAACCATCTCCATCCTGTCTACATGTTTCTTTCTTTTTTCATTGTATTATAAATGGAAAGTTGTTTCAACATACAGTGGATCTTTATTAGACTCAATTGTTATCTGTTCTTGCATAGAAAAATAATCAAGTTACATATTTTGCCAATACTGTTTCCATTAAACAGATGTCTCCACTACCTTTTTCTTGTTTTGACAGCATACCATCACCCTTTGAGCACTCTTGACAACGCTGTAGCAGATAAAAATGTTCTATGTTACGCAAACAACTTTTTATAGATATGATAGGACATGTAGTTTGCTGCATGTACACAGCAAATATGCCCACCAAAAATTACAATGCATGGAACCTATTGCAGCACAACTTGGTCAATTGTGTGATAGAACTAAAATGTCTGTTTTAGATAAACAAACTTTTATTCTGTTTATAATAGGGTCTGTAGTATTGCTGCTAATTTCAAGCCAAGGCATGATCCCTCAACACAATTCTTTAATTTTGATATCTTCTCAGCCATCCATAAATAAGATTGTTAAAAATTGTGAAGGGAGTATAGTAGCCAACTTAAGAAGCCTACATTTTATATTCCAAAAGTGACCATATTTATAGCTGTACACTATCTAAACCAGACTCAACATGACCCCCAGAGAAAAATTTTAAATATTAGATATTTACTCCCAGCCAGACTCCTATTTAAAAAATTGTGTGGGAAAGAAATTGCCACTATATAAGGAAGGTAATCTTTTCTGTTCCACAAGTGAACCATGCATAATTCTATTTGCTGTATTCTCACAAGTCAACTAAATGACCTACAAGTACCATTGACAATGACACTGATGAAAAAACTTCTTAACGATAACAAAAAGATGATGTTAAAAATGGAATCTAGGTGTTGTCAAATGAGTAAATCCTTGCTGTTCCTCTTTTTAACAAGTCTCCTCAACTAGCCAAAACTTCAATAAATGATAACTAGTTGGAATGAAAAGTAGAAAAATAAACAAATTGCTACGTAAGAATTGATCAATTTTAAGCAATATTTATTTCTTACCCCAAAAGTTTTCAACTTTTAAGAGGCACCAGTTCCTGTTTATATAGCTTAAAGGAATGTGAAGTCAGACAGGCATACTTATAATCCGGTGACCTCTTGAGAAACAATTGGGTGTAGATATAACATCAATCCAAGAGATCCAAATGCCTGATTTTCATTATCTTGTATGTAAAGTCAATTACTGATCCACATTATCTGTGATAGAACATAGCCTGGAAGGACGTATTCGTCTGAAACATAGACTTACCTCCAGCTGATGAACTAAGGATAGGAGAGCGCTCTCTAACGATATGACGCTGGCCTATACGAACCTCGGGCAGGACAAATAACCTCATATGGACGTGACGCAGGCCAAGACTAGGAGCCACTATCGTCCATTTGTGGATACCTCGAAGAAGTCTATTGGGTACGGAGAACACATGCAAAAAAATAATCGGTGTGAGACCGCAGAAGATAGTACGTTGCAACCATGATTCCTTAAGTGTTCGCTGTGTGTTTGGTATGTGTGCACCTGCATTTACGCATTGCAAGTTGGTTGAAAAACCATGGTGGTAATACAAGTGATTGCCAGAGGTCACCCCATATTGGAGCTTCTGTCCACATTGAGCAATTGATATGCTGCCGCGTTACGCCTAGCTGGCACTCTACTGACTGCTCACGTTAGCTGATGTTGTATCTCTCTACGTGAAATTCCACTCTGGGGAACGTGCTTTGTGAAGAAGAGCGCATAAAGATTGTCTACAGGATTTATGAGAATCACAATTCATCTCCAATGAATGGTCTTCCATTAGTATATCTGCATTTTGATCTTCTTTTTTGTGGCTTGGTGGCCGTGGGTAAGAAGGAAATGTATTTGCTGATTTGTGTTGTATGTGACACTCCCCCATCAGGGAGTCCACTTAGCACCAGAAGGTGTGGTCCACCCAAAAAGTTAATATCTGTTGGTTAAATTTTGATGGACATTTCTTATTGGCGATGGATCATTTTGTAATGGAAGGAATCATGCGAGACCATCCAAGATCCTACTCATGATGAGTGATTGGAGCCTGGATTGATCTACAAGCTCTGTGGTTCGGAGTTGTTTGATGCGACTAACAGCAATAAAAACTACTAGATCTTCAATCATTTCTCTCCTCCTCCTCAAAGGTCGCGCAACCTATTTCCAAGTGCAGGTGACGTCAACTAATAAATAGGTTTAAACATCCTGGGTGTTCTAGGAAGATATAACCTCATCCACCCTCCTCCTCCGCTGCCTCGTGCACTAGCTTCTAACACAGCCCTAGGCTTTGCCTGAAAGATGTAATTGCACATTGAATTGAGCGTACTGCGCAACCCTTCGCAGAACATTGCTCTGGGTACCCTGTGAACCTCGCTAATAGATAGACCGATTGAAAAGGACGTTTGTCACTATTCGTAGGAAACTGCGGGTTGCCTTGATGTGTATTTGACGGAGAGAAAGGACTCCGGAGTCAAGCTTCTGTGTCAGTTCTCCTCCTCCGTCCTTGTGGCTGTGGCCTGTCTGAGTTCAGAAGTGGTTAACTCATAACCGATTCGTTCCGAAACAACTAAGATCACCATATCTCAATGCTCATGCTGACCTATAGAGGCATTTGTCCGAACAGTAGACACATTTTAGGTGGCTTTTCTTTGATAAAACTGTGGCCCAGAAAAGGATGGTGCAGTGACTCTGTCATACCTGCATCCAACTCTCGGTGTGTTCATACACCCTGTGAAGGTCTCCGTTACGACTGCTGATGTGCAGGAACCCATGGTGTCAATCTTTCGTTACTGCGTATAAAGTCAATGGTCATTGCGATTTTGGATGTCCACAAATCGACTTGGAGCTTGTGGTAATAGGTGTGTGTTACTTCCCAGCAGTGGTTTGCCGCACGCTTCTGAACTTAATGATCGGAGCGCAAGTTCTGCATAACGGGTCTTTTAAAGGAAGGCCTTTACGAGCTGACGCTTGCTAAAACGCAGCGCATCAGGCGGGGTATGAAGCCAGGCTATGGTTATATCGCCGAAACGGCATGGAACAGTGCGAACTCATTGTGACACTCGAGCTCTGTGTCTCTCATGCAGGCCAGATACCGACGCCGGATAGCCTTTCTGCTTCTAGATTAGAATTTTATGGACGACAAGGTTCATGAGGATCATCGTGCCCAGGAGCAAAATGGGATAATGTGCTTCAGAAGCGCTACCGATATCTTAAGGTCGACGCTCGGCCAGTCAGATATTATAGCCCTTTATCTAGTCATATCTATACATCCCCTTGCACTAGGCACAACATATGGTTAATTGTGCAGCTCCAGCCAGCGCTCATTGGTCTCGATAGTTCTTAGAGGCCGTCCCCACACAGCTCCTGATCTGTGTATTAAGTGGTACGGTCTGTCAAGGCTAGTATTCAAATGTTGTTACAACACCGGCATGGATTTAGTCTATCTGGGCAACGTTGCAATGCCAACACAAAAGAGGACACCGTATGGCGTAGGAAATTTAAAGAGCCTACTGCACACTTCACTGCCAGTTTGTAATTGCATTTTAGTTGCGGCCGAGCCTTAGAGATGTGCCTCACGTCAACACAGAGACATCCACCCAAGCGCACCCAGTGAAGCTTGGTCACTTGTGACTTTACTAGGCTCTCGGGCCCATTGGCTTCCCGTGTCTTTCTAGTCTCCATTGTGTCAGGTGGTTGTTGAATGGAACTTTTCCGGACAACATGATGCAGTACAACACGTATCGCTTGTTATAGATTTAGAGTGACATCGGGACTACTGGCTACAGTATTAGGCTTGAGAGGACGCGTTTTCTGAAGTTTCCTAATGGAAATGCAATTATATACCTGCCTCCGGCATCTGGTATATGGGGGCACGTGCATAATGGAGCCATGAATAACCGTGGCTCGAAAGAAACACATCTAGTTGTCCAATCCAGGACGGAAAGGAAAACAACTTTTCTCAAGGCCAAAAATGCCTAGGCAATGCCGACATTCAGGCTTCTTGGTCCATATTCTGTGCCGATGGTTTTGTAGTAAGGATTAAATGTGTATTCTTCTGTTCCAACACCTTGGATTGGACAGAAAGGCTCGGATGCTAGATCTGGCCGCTGAATACGGCTCAATTAGCTGGCAGAGTCACTGTTGTACATTACACTGGCGGTGATAAGTCCGGTAGAAGGAGGTTGGGGATGGTCTATTTGGTGAGTTGCTTGGTGGTCACTCGGGCGAGGTGCGTGGCCTGAAGAGGAGGCCAATCCGATCCAATGATGTACAATGAATCTCGAGAGACAATGGGCAGCGCAGAGGATTACGCTTGGTAGGTGGCGGAGGATGGAGAGAGCAGGCGGAGACAGAGGGAGAATGTGACAGTAGGTTTGCTTACGCTAGCAGATAACCCACGTGCGTACGGTATGGCCTTTTTTTTGGCCAAAAACCAGTTGTTCCCTCTATTTTCAACTCATGGCATTTCGCTGCAATATGTCTGACCTTGATGACATGTTTAAGGTGAGTGTCGTTAAACCACTTAAAGGTTTCTTGCTTATACTTATGCGTTTACTTAGGATCAAAGGCACTGGCATATGACATCGTGGGCCAATGTGACTCAGAGGCTTGACTCAAAGAAGGCCAGGCTTGAGAGTGCCTGGAGCTTTTTGACTAGCGATAAGGAAGGGAGCAGGAAACGCAGGTTTGCGGCCTAGTACCGTGGACTGGCGGAAATTCTTTACTTACAGCGGGGACTTCTGCGGAATACTTCCGCCCTCACCCTTTTTGTGGCGGGACACCGTATTGACACTTACCCCCTTCGTCCTTACTCCTCGATACTCTGAATGAAGCCGCTCGCAAGCCAAATTTCTGCCGGAAAAAAATGACAGGTATGGTTCGCAATGTCGTCATCATAATCTATCATCAACACAGCATGTGACTGGATCGTCTGACATTTCTGCATCAGAAGACTTCGAGGGCTACCAAGCTAAGCGCAGGACACTGCAAGGCGTTCGATAACAAAAAACTATACACAAAAAATAAACCCCTAAATCCACATCCGCTCCAGGGAATTTGATTGCCAGATTAGACGGCTTCCCTTACCTCCTCTGGTTGCAAATCTGTAACTGGGACGTCAGAGCAGAAACTAAATCATCCCTCGTTTGAAATCCTTTTAACATGCCTTCTGTATACCCATCTCGCATTTGTTCATCAAAGAGGTATTCAGACAATGGATTATATCACACAAGTGGTGGAGTAGTACACGAGTTGACATTTGGGCATGCTTAATCGTTGGAAACGGAAGTGCGTTGATGCTGATGACGACATTTGTGACCGTGACTGGAAACACCCGAGAAAGTGGAACCGGGTAAAGAATGCTAGAAATGCAGGTTGCATTAACCTATGAAGGACAGAATTGGCGACGATGTTCGTTACTTAGAATTCACAGGGCCATCGAACCCCAGCAGAGATGACAGGGAACCTGGCGGTCCCTGCACACTGACGATCACGCTGGCTATGCGTGTTGTCGCCAGCCACTGGACAGGTAGACACCCTTCATCTCTTACTCTACCTCCATGTGCTACCCCCCTCCATTTGCGCGACTTACCTATTTACCACCTGCTTTTCAGCTCCAGGTCCAGCACACAAAATTATAAAAAATCTTGTGTAGGTATGGAATAGACGCTTTTGGAATAGTTCTTATTAAAACGACAAGGGCAAATTACAGCTTACTTCTAACAATCCCTTAATCAAAACAAAATTGGCTAGGACAATTCAAATTTAACTTGCAACGGTCGTCTAATCAACAAAATCTCGGAAATGGAGCAAATTTCAAAAAAAAACACGTTATTCTTGTTATGTTTTGGTATAAATTAATACGGTATTTTTTGCACCTTTCAATTCACTGTGGTGAAATATAGAATCTGCTGTTTTAAGGCATTTACGTAGATGCTGTGTCATTGAACAAGTACTAGGGTGAGCAAACTCCCGCTCCAAAAAAACTACCACCCGCCCCCCTCCCCCCCCCACTGTTATGTTTTGATATAAATAAACTGTATTTTTTGCACCTTTCATATTCACATGTGGTGAATATAGAATTTGATGTTTTCAAGATTTACGTAGATGCTGCGTCAATGAACCACGTACTGGGTGCGCAAAAGTCTAAAACACGTTACTGTTTGTTTTGATATAAATAAACTGTATTTTTTGATCCTTTCAATTAACCTGTTGCGTGAATATTGAAATGCCTGTTTTAAGATTTACGTAGATGCTGCGGGGGGCGTCAATGAACAGTTACTGGGTGCGCAAAAGTCAAAGAAACACGTAACTGTTATGTTTTGTTTAATAAAACCCTTTTTTATATATTTTTGAACCTTTCAATTCAACTGTGGTGATATAGAATTGCTGTTTTTAAGTATATTACGTAGATGATGCGTCAATGAACAGTACTGGCGTGCGCAAAAGTCAAAAGAACACGTAACTGTTATGGTTATTTGATATAATAAACTGTATTTTTTGACAACTTTCAATTCAACTGTGCAGAATATAGAATAGCTGTTTTTAAGATTTAACGTAGATGCTGCGTCAATGAACAGTAAGTGGCGTGCGCATAAAAGTAAAAAACACGTAACTGTTATGTTTTGATATAAATAAACTGGTATTTTTTGCACCTGTCAATTCACCTGTGGTGAATATAGAATTGCTGTTTTAAGATTTACGGTGAAAGCTGCGTCAAGGAACAGTCACTGGGTGCGCAATAAGTCAAAACACGTAACTGTGATGTTTTGACTATAATAAACTGTATTTTTTGACCTTTCAATATCATCCTGTGGTGATTATTGAATTGCTGGATTTAAGATATACGTAGATGCTGCGTCATGAACAGCACTGGAGGGCGCAAAAGTCAAAAAACACGTAACTGTTATGTTTTGATATAAATACACGGTATTTTTTGCACAATTATCAATTCACTGTGGTGAATATAGGAATTGCTGTTTTAAGGATTTAGTAGATGCTGCGTCTAGAATGAACAGTACTGGCTCGCGCAAAGTCAAAAAACCACGTATCAGAGTTATGTTTTCGTATAATTCAGTATTTTTTGATACCTTTCAATTCTCCTGTGGTGAATATTAGAAATTGCTGTTTTTAGATTTACGTAGATGCTGCGGTCATATGACAAACAAGTACTGTGTTGCGCAAAAGTCAAAAAAACAGTAACTGTGATGTTTTAGTACGATACACGGTTATTTTTGGCAACATAACAACCTGTGCTGTGTCGCTGACTACAGATTGCTGGATTGTAATTTTAAGTGCGGGTGTAAATATAAACAGGTCAAAGGGGTAATGGGTACAAATTGAACACCTTATATGAAATGATATACTGATAATAAAAGTGGAGTGTGCAGTAACAAAGAGACCTGCAATTACTAGAAATGATGTTTATCCGATATAAGTTAGGACTGCCCTACTTATCCAGGAAATTCTTCAATAGGCAAACTGATAATAAAAAATGAAATTCCACTCACAATATCTACACTAAGTCTTTGGTGAACTTTATCCATTGTTCTTTATAGATCGTGCTTGTCTGTGTTCGCCCGCGGGGGCACCCCCCCCCCTCGCTTCCCTCCGCCGTGACTTCTACAACGGTAGATGCTGCTTAACAATTCTATAGCTAAACTACATAAAAACTTCAAATCTCTATCTATAACTAAATTGGAAGGATTCCCACAGCTAATAGCAGAGGGTTTCTCTGGCAGAAATAGACCTAATTTCGTGCGCTGTGTGGCCACAGGCAGAAGCGCACGTCCTTTCCCTATGAGACGCTGAGAGACACTGAGGCTGATACAGGAAACGCTGTTCTATGTATAACAGAGGTCATGTGATTTTTCCAAGCCAATCGCAACCATTACACATCCCAGTATGGACGTCGCACACACATCTCACCTCTCATATTATTATAATATGATTTGCTGGCCGCCAAAATTACTGAGAGAAGCGCCGACAATAAGGCGCGATTCCTTAATAGATGATGCTAAGATTTTAACCTAGTAATTATCGAATGATCTGGAAATTTCGATCACCATAAAAACCTTGCCGATTTCAACTTTGTCGATAAAAATAGCTAACACTAGCCTAGGGGAGAAAAACTTGGAGAATCGCTGTTGAGAAAATTCTAGCCAGTTCTTGTAGATCACTTGACTACAGAACAGCATGCAATGTCAGTTAGCTGACTATAGTTGGTAAGTTATAGTTATTGGTATGTATTAAAAGAGGCATGGACTCGGGGGACAAGAATGTAATTCGACCCGCTGTACAAAGAATTGGTGCTGACCTCAATTGAATATGCTGTTTCGTTTCTGGGCCCAATTTATAGAAGAGATGTAATGGAGCTAGAGAGAGTACAAAGACGAGCAACCAAACTTAGAAGGGGAATGGAGCATCTTATAAAGAAAAAAGAAAGATTGTTTCAGTTTACCCAGTGTTTTCATATGGGGTGCCTATTATGCTGAGGATGCCCTGCAAAATCCGGAAACTCCCACCGGTAGCAAATGTTTGTAACAACGTTGGTTCCAGCATCCACGTGATTTTGGCGTACAATGCGCCCGGGGGGGGGGGGGGCGGGCCCCCCCTACCTCCAAGCACAGACTCACTGCGGCTATATGTAAAATGCTTAAACTTTTATTAAACTTGTTAAAAGACTCCCAACATCGGAGTATGTTCATACAGCATGAGCGATAGCAACAACCACTATAAGGTAGGCACGGGATCACGTCTGAATGGAGCATCTTAGTTATGAGGACACGTTAGTAGAATTGAACTTATTTAGTCTTGAGAAAAGATGGCTTCGGGGGGACATGGATCCTAATTTTATATTAAAATATATAAATGGGTCCCTACAAAAGGTATGGGGGAAAAATTTTTTCAAGTGCAGCCCCCTCAAAAGACAAGGTGACATTTCCCTTGACTAGAGAAAAAAGGATTCAATCTCCAGAGCGTGAAGGGGGCGATCTTTCACTGTAACATCTGTGAATCTATGGAAACAGCCCTGCCTGAGGAACTGGTCACAGCAGGAAACTCTAGAGAGTTTCAAGTAAGGCCTTGATACCTACCTGGAACTATAGACAGATCTTAATGAGTATGTAGCTATGTAAATTCTAGATCCTGGATGGTGGAGGGCTGTGGGCGTCAGAGATAGGTCTCCACTGGAGCTATTTTGTTCTTGATTGTGGTTTCAGGGCATTAACAGTGGTGTGGTGGGGCTTTAAAGTCCATTGTCTCTCTCTCTCACTTCACCAAATTTTCCCCAACCCATTGGTTGAACTTGATGGGACTCGTGTCTTTCTTCAACCATACTAACTATGCAATTCTCTCAAAGACTGGACCCGAGCCTGCGCTAAGTAGGTAACACATTGCAGCGGCGATCTCACATGTGAATGCCGCTGCATCTTCCTCATAGCCCGCAGTGATAATCTCACTGCTAATAGTTTAGATCCGTCTCTGGGTTCATCCTGTCGGTCCCAGAGACGGATCACAAAAGCGCTTGTAACACAGAGTGAAAACTCCGTGTGAACAAGCCCTTAGGCAGCCTGTTTATGTTTATTCTATTTAACTTTTAGACAAAAAATATTGAATGTAGACTAATGTATTTCAATTTCACTGGTGTCAATGTTGCTGCAGACAGATTTATTTCATGTTTTGCAATAAATCTATATCTGCAAAACAGATTTACATGCTGCATATATAAAATTGGTACAGCAATTTACATGCACATTTGATGCATATTATTCCCACAGCATGTGAAATGCATGTGTCTTTTACCTCTTATAGTTTTACTTACATTGCAAAGTGTAAGGGGCCTTCCCTGTGAGTTTGTACCATACTATTGTGGCATGGATTAGATAAGGATTAATAATATGTTTAGGGGTCGAACCTAGGTGCAGCAGCTCCAAAGTGTGTGTGTGGGCAGTCTATTTGGATGTGGCGACACTGCTCTTTACTTCCACTGCGAGTCTCTTATCTATGTGTGACTGTCGGTGCTAAATGGAATACGTACAGTCTTTATGTTTATATAAATACTTGCCAACCTATCCTCTTCTGATTCTTGGATATCTAAACCCCGCCCTGGGTATGCCCCCAACCTGGTAAGAAACACCCCTGATCCACCTGGTATGCCCCTTTTGGGTGGAGTTTTGGTTAACCAAACCTTTTTTTCACCATAAGTTGTGAAATAGGAGGTTTTGGCAAATATGCAAATACACTACACAGCGCTAAGGCCTACATCTACCATCATGAAGTAACAATGTTTGTCACAACTCCCTGTGTATTGTGTAAACATAGGTCAGAATTACTGCACATCCATTCACTTTGCTTAGGATGAACCCCTAGACTTTAATAATTAAATATCTATAAGTAATTTATTGTTGGCAACAATAGAGAGGATAGTGGTTATGGCAATACAACAACAACAACAAAAAGAAACCCTGACACCCTCTATTTTGCACTACTTTATTTTAAAGAAAATCTTAATTTCTGTGACCATTCCTGTGGTGTTAGGAAGAGGGCAAAAAGCAATGGGAACAGGAGCAAGGGCTGGCCCCAAAAACTTAAAGAAGAGATGCACTGACCTTCCTCTGCATTTCCCTTCTTCATGTATCCCACTCATTCATTAATTCTCTATCTCATTAGGAAAGATGTAAGGGCCCACTATATGTCTGTACATGAGTGTAAAATTACGGGTGAAAAGTAAGGCAGATATATAGCATGTAAATAATTTTTGACTGCATATACAAATTGTGCATCTAAGTGTTGAGTTTTCATATATACATGCTTGGGGGTGGTAAATGTACATGTTTATATACAATAAGCATAAGTGTATGTGTGCCTTTAGGCAGCGAATGTTTGTTCCCCTGTGTTGTTAGTTGTGCTTGTGTGTGCCTGTATAAAGTGAATACAGTATGTGGCCATGTATGTACATATGTAGTAAATGACAAAACATAGATGCTTGTGTGTGATATGTATGTGTGCATGCCTGTAAGTAATAGTAGTTCATGTTTGTTAGTGCCATTGAGAATGCCTGTAGTTCTTAAGTATACTTGCCTACGGTAAGAACATACTGTATGGTGTTGGCACAGCTATGACATGGCCAAAATCTGCTCTGGATCCCCTCCCCAAAGATATTTGTTTAGCCTAATGGGCAGCCGGGTAGACAACCACAAAATCACATAACCAGCAATCAGCAGTAAACAGTAACGAACACTGATTGTTAATGGCCATGTGGTTTCTGTAGAAGTTCTTAGCTATGTCATGGCCACTTCATGACAGCAACAAGAATAGGAAAAATCCTCTTTGGGACCAAGAGGAGCAAAATATAACTGGTTGCTATCTTCCACATTAGCTGTACCAGAATCTGTAATAGTAGTATAACTCTCCAGGTTGCTACCAATCACTGGGCACATCTCACCTGTGCTACTTGTGCTGTTCTCCCTCATGACCTCTAGGGGTAAACCTGAGCTGCACACATCTACTGCTACAGCACCTCTAGCTGCTTGTTCACACATTGCAGGAACTGGAGATAACTTTATGACACGGGCTGTGTGACATAGATATATTTTACAGGAACATTTTATTTTTTTTATATATATATTTGAAGCATTTTAACCTAGCAGGTAAACCATCAAGACCATCAGACTTTACCAGTCCATTTTTCACAGTCCTGTCACTGTTCTCTGGACTCTCCTGGCATGGAAGCATATTTGGACCGCTGTTTAGTCCAGCCAAGTCATCACGTAGATCATGACCGGCAGTCCCCCAACACAAACCCCATTGAAGCAGTCTTAACAGGTCTATGACGGGTCTCTACAGTGGGTATATGATCTGGGTGCACGCTGGAACTCTCTTGCTGACTGTCCATGTCAGCCAGGGGCAGCACTCAACCCACCTGGAAGTCCAGGGCTTGGGGCTGTAACCTCTCTGTTATCTTCCTGAGAGGGCAGTCAGGAGCACATCACACCACTGTGTGATATCTCCAACACGCCTCCTGCTGCTGAATGATGGTAGCAGGCTCCGTTTTTTTGCCGTCGGCAATGGCAGCACACATGTATCACAGCAACTCTATCTCTCCAGAAGTGGACACCTTTCTTGCAGGACGATATGGCCTCTGGGACACAGGACAACCCTTCATGCAGTAGTTTACCAACAGGTATCCGTCACACCACACAGGTTAGAACACCTTGGCAGCCGTTTTTTCCACTTTTTCTTCTGGACTCCCAGACCGTAGAATAGGGATGACAATCCCTTTGATGGTCTCCTTCTCTATTAAAAGCTATGCTTTGAGCTTTTGGTTGTCCTCTCACTGCTTAGATAATTGCTGAGCCCATCGCTCATTCATGTCCCGCTGCCAGGCATTCGTCTTTGCGACGTACTTCACCAGCTCCTCCTTGGCAAAAAATTTTCAGCAGCAGTAATAGTCTTTCTACCACTCAGTCTCTGCAGCAAACACAGTTTCTTTTAGCAGCACCAATATTTAGGCCTCCGGCCCTTTAATTTTCACTGCAGCAAGTCCTATGCACTTTTTTTACATGTACTTGTGCCAAATTCTTGCAGCACTGCACCATTCCTAGTTTGTGCCAATAATGCCTGCATCCTCCACCATATGCAACTCCTCACTCTGGTCCAGCTGCCATCTTGGACCGTCTCAGTGATTACTCAGCTGTCTAGCCACTAACTAAAACACAATAATAGATCCTATCAGTGGTCTGGATCTAGCACTATGTCCAGCACTATGAACACTGTACTGTCCCAGCATGGTACAGGCTTCCCTCAAGCCTCTGGGGACCAGAGCTCTCTTCTCGCTCTGCTGCTCCAAACTGCCAGATGCCAACCATGCCCCCTGGACACCTGGAGTGTCAGCCATTTAATAGGCCTAATAAGACCTGGCACTGGATGTGGAAACGGCCTCCAATCCAACATCATGTCCATTCCGGGAAAGGAAACTGATATTTGGCCGCATAGCAGCCATGCTAGCTACATGTGTCAGTAACCTATGGCTACTGACACCAAATAGTTTCCTTCCCCCATCAAAACCAGGTTTTCGGTGGCACATCTGCAGCAGGTATCCTGCTGTACTCCACCTAGTGGTGGAAACCTTTGACTACCTGATGCTGCTCTGCCACAACATATATATAGTTGAAACACATGCATACGTGTCTTTTTATATAATGTATGTAAACTTCTGGTTTCAACTGTGTGTGTGTGTATATATATTTATATATATAAATATATATATATATATATATATATATATATATATATATATATATATGTGTACATATATGTGTATATATATATATGTGTTGTGAGCGGCCGCTTAGCTCTGAGACGCCATCTTGGCCCGTCTCCGGGGTTTCTCGCTTGGCTTTTTGGGATCGCCGTCCTTGGTAGAACAATCTTGGCACAAATAACCTTCCAACCCGGAGGAATGTTTCAAACTGGCCTTAGCCAGTTTTATTGCGGCACACAATTACAGAAAACACAAATCATAAAAATAAAACCTTGGCCGTCTGGCCTCCAACTATACCCAAGGTACGTCCCTCACTACCTGTGGACTTGGCCTACTACCAGCGCCACAACCACGATTTTCCAGCCTCTGCAGGATTCGGCTTCCTGAAGGCAGCCACCTGCTTGCCTCAAGCCTCTGGGGGCCAGAGCTCTCTTCCCAGCTCTTCTGTTGCTCCACTCTCCGGTGGTAGACCACGCCCCCAGATCACCTGGAGTACTAGGCTTTTATAGGCCTCCAGAGATGTCCAATATCTGGGCTAGAACCCAGGGACCTGGAATGCGGGGACAGCCACCCACCCGACACTATAGCTGTCCCGGAAGAGCCACCCCATAACTAGCTGCCTTGCAGCTATTCTAGCCGCTACCGTAAGTGACAGTAATATGACACTGACACAAAATAGGTGGCTCTTCCCCACCGAGCCCAGTTCCTCGGTGGTGCATCTACAGAAGGTATCCGGCCATAGACCCTCTAGTGGCAGGATCATGCGACTACCAGCAGTCGCCCTGTCACAGTGTATATAAATATATATATCTATAGTGGAGGTTTAGCGTCAGGTAGGCAAACAGGGGCTTCCACAGACAGAGACAGTGACACGGAAATAGTTCAAGTTCCAGGCAGCGCCTGGGTTTATTCAGCAGAAAAATAAAAAAAAAACAACCCTTGGACTTCAGGCAAAAACATAAATAAACCCTTCGCGAGCGCTTGCTACACCCCTTTTCCCCTCACTTGCTTATTTTGCAGACAGGTCTGTTATTTCACAGCAGGTTTGTTTCCACGCATAAAACCCGCCCCCAAACACAGGCCGGGGTGGTTCCCGGCTTTATAGGCCGACCCCCCGCCCCCCCGGGGGCGTGGGAGGGGCCCACCCACCCGGGCCTCTTTTACCACTCCAGGAAAAGCCCCCGGGGACAAAGCGGTTTTTGGACCGTTTATACTAAAACACGTCGCAGCATAGGCACTGACACACGGGACTGGGGTTTTCCCCTTCACCGAGTCCGGCCCCACGGGGGCACGCATCTGCCCAGGTGCCCCCCTAAGGCGCATAGGAAGTACTCTTGGGGAAATTTTTTTTTCCTCCCTACCCCCCCCCTGTCACTTTTCCAAACCCTCCCCTCTGTTAAACCCTTGTGGGTCGGAAAAACGGGCCACCATACTAGCGTTGGACAGAGCACGCTTTTCCCCTAAAGTTTACCCCGCTCTGTGTTCCACTGAAATTTAAAATTTTTGCAAAGAAGGAACCACCTTTTGTGACCCTGGGATTTTTTCCCTTTTCCCGAGAAAACCATGTTGCGGAAAAATTTTAATCGGAAATTTTAATTTGGGGGTGGGCCTAGAAAAAAAAATTGGCTTTAAAGGGGCCACTTGATGGCCAAAACCCCCCCGCTCTACTATACTATAATTTTTTTCTCCGCTGGTGTAGGCTTCCTGCTCAAATATATGACGGGGTGCTCTCTCCCCCCCCAAAATTTCTTGGAAAGGCTGCCCCATCCAACATCAAGCATCGTCTTTCCTGAAGTCCCTCTTTAAAATTCGGTGTGACCAAACCCCCCCTTGTCTGCAGAGGGGCCGGTTTCAACTCTTGGAACGCTTTTTTTCCTCGGGGTCCATTTGACCATAACAGACTTGCTTTCTTATCAAATCTGTAGGGGCCGCTGTATAGGCAAAATTTTTTAATAAAGCCCCCGATAAATACCTAAAAAAAACCCTTCACCTGCCTTTTTTTTTGGGGTTGTGGCAGTTTAAATTCTTAATTTTTAAACTTGGGGTTTTTTATGACCCCCCTTCCCTTTATGTCCCCAGGTATTGGGCTTCCCAAGCCCTAGGGCGCATTTTTTTTGGGGTTTTGCGGTAAGTCTCCTTTCTTAAATTTTTGACCAGTGCTGCCTTACCTTTTTGGTTGGGGGCTACCCCAAATCTTCGCTGAAGATAATGATAAATCCAAGATCCGAAGCTACTAAAATGGGGTTTTAGGATGACATCCATTAGTCTTTAAGGTGGCGGGAAAAGCCCCATGTAAAAGGGAAAGGGAAACAACGTACTGGAACAGCCCGTCGGTGTAGAAAACGCGGCTTCTTTGGCCTTCTGTGGGGGGAAACCCTGCCAGTAACCTTTAGTTAGATTAGGGGGGAGAAGTACCGGATGGCCAAGTCTCTCAATTAATTATAAACCCTTGGCATGGGGTAAGCGTCAAATTTTTTTTATACCCCCATTTATTTTGGGGAAGTCTTACAGAATCGAAAATGAGCCATCCGGTTTTGGTATCAGCACGATAGGGTTGGGACCTTTTAAAATGGGACCCTCAATCCCCGAGGTTAACATTTTTCCTGCCCTCCTCAATATGGCTGAACCGCTTCGGGCCCCGGGTAAGGTTTTTAAAGGGATTTTCCCCCCGGTTCTGTTACGATATCATACCTTATGACACTGTACGCCCGGGTAGCTTAAAAAAAACATCCTTTTTCTTTTATGATTCCCTGGTTCTTGTTTTTTAATTTCGACAGCGATTTGACACATCCCCTTTCTGGGGGGGCACTAAAAGGGGCGCTCACAGCATCGGGGTCCTCGTCTTTCCACGGTTTTTAATCGGGTTGAGTGGTAAACTGTTCTGGCTTCCGGCTTACAGGGTGGTATACCTTGTAATTCACACTCCCCCTTTTTCAATCACTTCATAGGGGCCTTGCCATTTTGCTAGAAACTTGCTCTCTAAGTGGGGAGCCCAATATAACACCCATCCCCGGGGGTTTAAAAGCTCCGTCCCTTTTGGGACTTTTGACACACGGCTTTGAGCCTCCTGGCCTGTGTGGGTGTTCCTAAATATTGGATGATGGCACGATCCTTTTCTTGAAATTTGGGAGATGTTTTCAATCACATACTGGGGGCCCACCCTGCTCCCAGGCTCCTTGCGATGTCCAGGAAAGGCCCGGGACTCTACCAAAAAGTCAAAGGGAGAGAAACCAGGGGATGATTGTGGAATTTCCCGGACTGAAAAACCATTAAAGGGGCAAAAGACGGCCCATCTTCCCGCCCTTACTCACTACCCTCTTTCACATTCTTTTTAACGTTTTTGAATCTCTCCAAAAAAGACCGTTGTTTGGGGGTGATACAAGACGTACGCAAGTGCTTAATTTCACAGTTTGCATAACTCCCTATAAACCTTGGACATAAAGGGGGTCCCTGATTGTAAGGATCCCCTTTGGTTTAACCGTAGGGGAGAACATAAAAAAAACAGCCCTTCGCATAATTTTGAGGAGGTTTTTTCGCAAAGGAAGGCCCCAGGGTGCGTGTGGCATAGTCAATACCACCCAAAATATATTGTGGCCCCTGGGAATTTTACTAATGGGCCTACTAGATCCATTTCGAATCCTTTAAAGGGCACCCCCGATTTTAGGTGCGGCACCAAGGGACCTGTAATGGGGGTTTGGGGCTGTAAGTTGACACTTGGGCATGTTCGCGGTCCGTTTTTAAAATCCCTGTACCCCTGGCCAGAAAAACCCTTGGGGAAAACTTCTGTGGTTTTCCGGCCGTAGATACCTCCAGCACATGCTTGTGAGTAGGTCCAAAAACCATTTCCGTATTGGGTGAGGGCCCACTACTGTTCCACCACCTCCCCCCGACCTGTCGCCTGGTACAGCGTCTTGTTTTTACTGCCTGGGGGGAACACCTTGTCACTCCGGGGGGTTTTTTGGGGTTTCCCCAAATTTAAAAACCTTTAATTTTCCCGGGGTTTTTGCAAGGGGGGGGTCTGGAGCTGAGCAAGTCCCGAAAAATTTTTGGTGAAACTCCAGGTCGGCAAGCTTCACCTCCTCCCGGTCTCGTTCACGTAAGTACCCTAGGGGGAAAATTATAATTATTCTGGGTAACCCCTACTGCCTGAACTGTAACTTCGGTGCAAAGGGGTTAGGGTTAACAGGCCAGCATTAAACATCATTTACATTTGGCCCGTACAACATATTCTCCACGCCCCAAAATCCCCAAAAATTGGGGGGGGTCTTCCCCGAATACGGGTGCATAAGGGTCCTCACCACGCCCCCCCCTATGTGAGGCCAACCACCCCGAAGTCTCCAGTTTTCTAGGGCGGTAGGTACTCTTTGGTGTCCCCATGTAACAAGGGCCCATAACTGTCCCCCCGAATGAGGTTTAGGGTAACCCGGTGGGTGCACTTTGTGACCAAACTCCGGTCCAGAGAGCTTAGGGGTAGCGTTCACCTTGTGTGACACAGGCGATCTTTTTTTTTGGCACAGTCTCTGCGGGCACACGGGCCGTGAAACAATGACCTCCGCCTAGCTGGTCCATTTCCATATACCTCTACCGTAAGGGGGACATTTGGGCCATAGGGGCCCGGTCCTGCACCCGCAACATAACCCGGGCCTGGTCACCTTTAGACTCCGGCCTGTGCCGCCTGTCCATTTGGGACTCTTCCCTTCCATCAAAACCCCCCCCTTGGGCCCCCTCCCTTTGGGCACTCTTTTCCCCCCCTTTTATAAGGAAAAAGTTTACCAGTCATTTTTGGGCCCACTTTTTGTTTTCCGGGTTTTTAGGCGTCCATGAGGTACGCTTGCAGTAAATCCTCAGTGGCCTTGTCCTCTCGACTAGGTTAACGAGGTTCCCCCATCTTTTTGGGGTCCCCTTGTCCCACCCACGCTGGGTTTCCGGAGGCAACGAGTGGTAAACTTATCCAGGACAACCTTCTCGACCATCTGGCAGGCGTAAATTTCGGGGGTTTTGCCACTTTTTTTCCAGATGTACCGGCATAATTTGGGGGTCGAGCGGGTAGGTGCTCGAGAAGGTCCCTTATCACCCGGGGGGCCCGCAATGGATGTTCACTCCTAAGCGAGCCGAATCCGCCTTAACTTTGGGATAGTCCCGGGGCCCCCGCTCGCTGAGGTCAAAATGCTTTTTGAGGGTTCCCAGTCAGAAAAGGGCCCACCCCCGCTAGTGTGGGCCACGTAGGCGCTCTGCTCTGCCCCCTTTCAAAGAGCGCAAGGTAGGCCCCAGTGCTGTGAGGAAAACCCCCTTTTTTGTAGGACGTCGTCGGCAGTACGGGGGGTGGGGAAGCGAATTGGCGTCCCTGCAACTTTTTGGCCCACGCTTGTACCCGCTCCTGCACTGCGGTTGTGTGCTGCTGCTCCTGCAAGGGGAGTCTATTGGCCCTCTATTAGCAGTGGTTGGTTTCCCCCTGGGCCCGCATGGGGCCTCATGCCTTTCTGCGATTGGCGTCATCACTGGAGATGTTTTGGGGGTGGATGATTGCTTTACCAGCGTCCATCTTGGCCCTGTCTGGTGGCTGTGTATGGGAGCTTTTATCCATACATGGATTTCAGCCCGTTTTCCACGAGTCTTGCCCTAGCAAGGCTGCAGCAAAACACGTGTATGTCTCTTTAATGTCTTGCCCCTAACCGAAACAAAACCCTATTTGGGGGTTTTACAGGTAGGGAAAAGGGGCTTCCCACAGACAGAGACATGACACGGAATAGTTCAAATTCCGGCGCTGCCGGTTTATTCAGCGCACATAACAAAAAAAAGCCTTGACTTTTAGGCTAAAAAAATAAATAAATGCTCTCGGGTGGCGCTAGTAAAACAGTTTATCCCTCTTCTTGTTGCAGACAGCGTCTTTACTCACAGCGGGGTTGTTTCCACAGCTGACACCAGCACCCAAAACGGCCCCTTAGGTTTAGGCTTTTATGGGTGACCCCGCCCCAAAGGGGTGGGGTGGCCCCCACCCGGGTCTTTTGACCCCCAGGAAAAGCCGACCGGACACAAACGGATTTGGGAAACCTTATAAAAACCCCATTCGTTCATATGCTACGACACCAGGACTTCGGCTTCCCTTCACCAGTCCAGGCCCCTCGGGTGACACGCATTGCCCAGGGGCCCGCCTAAGGGCCCTAGGAGAGTACTCTTGGGGAAATATATCTTCCGTCCACTATTCCCCCTGTCACTGTCTCACAATATATATATACAGTACAGACCAAAAGTTTGGACACACCTTCTCATGCCAACAGTTTTCTGTTTCACACTGAAGGCATCAAAACTATGAATTAACACATGTGGAATTATATACTTAATAAAAAAAGTGTGAAACAACTGAAATATGGCTTATATTCTAGGTTCTTCAAAGTAGCCACCTGTTGCTTTGATTACTGCTTTGCACACTCTTGGCATTCTCTTGATGAGCTTCAAGAGGTAGTCACCTAAAATGGTTTTCGCTTCATAGGTGTGCCCTGTTAGGTTTAATAAGTGGGATTTCTTGCCTTATAAATGAGGTTAGGACCATCAGTTGTGTTGTTCAGAAGTCAGGTGGATGCACAGCTGATAGTCCTACTGAAAGGACTGTTACAATTTCTATTATGGCAAGAAAAAACAGCTAAGTACAGAAAAACGAGTGGCCATCATTAATTTAAGAAATGAAGGTCAGTCAGTCCGAAAAATTGGGGAAACTTTGAAAGTGTCCCCAAGGGCAGTGGCAAACACCATCAAGTGCTACAAAGAAACTGGCTCACATGAGGACCGCCCCAGGAAAGGAAGACCAAGAGTCACCTCTGCTGCGGAGGATAAGTTCATCCGAGTCACCAGCCTCAGAAATCGTAGGTTAACAGCAGTTCAGATTAGAGACCAGGTCAATGCCACACAGAGTTCTAGCAGCAGAAACATCTCTACAACAACTGTTAAGAGGAGACTGTGTGCAGCAGGCCTTCATGGTAAAATAGTTGCTAGGAAACCACTGCTAAGGACAGGCGACAAGCAGAAGAGACTTGTTTGGGCTAAGGAACACAAGGAATGGACATTAGGCCAATGGAAATCTGTACTTTGGTCTGATGTGTCCAAATTTGAGATCTTTGGTTCCAACCACCATATGTCTTTGTGCGACGCAGAAAAGGTGAACGAATGGCTCTACATGCCTGGTTCCCACCGTGAAGCATGGAGGAGGTGTGATGGTGTGCGGGTGCTTTTCTGGTGACACTGTTGGGGATTTATTCCAAATTGAAGGAATACTGAACCAGCATGGTTACCACAGCATCTTGCAGCAGCATGCTATTCCATCCGGTTTGCGTTTAGTTGGACCATCATTTATTTTTCAACAGGACAATGATCCCAAGCACACCTCCAGACTGTGTAAGGGCTATTTGACCAAGAAGGAGAGTTATGGGGTGCTACGTCAGATGACCTGGCCTCCACAGTCACCAGACCTGAACCCAATCGAGATGGTTTGGGGTGAGCTGGACTGCAGAGTGAAGGCAAAAGGGCCAACAAGTGCTAAACATCTCTGGGAACTCCTTCAAGACTGTTTGAATACCATTTCAGGAGACTAGCTCTTGAAGCTCATCAAGACAATGGCAAGACTGTGCAAAGCAGTAATCAAAGTAAAAGGTGGCTACTTTGAAGAACTTAGAATATAAGCCATATTTTCAGTTGTTTCACACTTTTTTGTTAAGTATATAATTCCATATGTGTTAATTAATAGTTTTGATGCCTTCAGTGTGAATCTACAATTTTTATAGTCATGATAATACAGAGAACTGTTGGAATGAGAAAGTGTGTCCAAACTTTTGGTAAGTACTGTATATATATATATATATATATATATATATATATATATATATATATATATGTAATATATATATATATATATATATATATATTTATTATGTGACACTCACATTCATCCGGACGCCATCTTGGACCGTCCTAAGGGTACTTTAGCTCCGGGATCGCCGCTCTCAGAAACGGAATGGCACTTTGACACAGGCTTCCGTTTATCCTGGCTTCAGCCAGTTTTATTGAGGCACAGGACAGTATACAAAGCAAATCAAAACCTCGGCCATCTGGCCACTAACTAAACACAGAGATCCCTCTCTACACGTTGTCTGGACCTAATGTCCAGCTCCAGCAGTACTGTACACTCTCAGTACAGCATTAGACTTCTTTCAAACCTCCTGGGGGCCAGAGCTCTCTCCTCAGCTCTGCTGCTCCAACTTCAAATTAGCATCCACGCCTCCCGTACACCTGAAGTAGGAGGCCCTTAATAGGTCTCCAGAGAGCTACACAATATCTGGGCTGGGCTGGAACCCAGGGACCTGGAATGCGGGGACAGCCACCCACCCAACACTATAGCTGTCCCAAAAGAGCCACCCCATTCATAGCTGCCTTGCAGCTATTCTAGCCTCTACTGTACATGTCAGTAATATATAATCACTTACACAATACAGGTGGCTCTTCCCCACCGAGTCCAGGTCCTCGGTGGCGCATCTGCCGAAGGACTTTAACTGTAGACCATCTAGTGGCAGGATCATGTGACTACCGTGGTCGCAGTTGGGAAGGTCTACAAGGGAGTATATATCCCAGCCAGGTTCTGGACATATGTCTGGGGAGACCAGGACGCATGCCACCAAGATAAGGAGCCTTGGTAGAGTGAAAGGCCGTTGGTAAATAGATGTCGACAGTAAAAACTGTCGACCTATGTTTAATCTGTTAGTATGGCTACCAGCCATTCCCGGGTTGGCCTTTCATTGGGATTAAGCATAGAGCAGGGTGGGTGCTTACTCCCCATGGCTCCACTCTGGGATTTCCTGGCTGTATAAAAGGTCAGCAGGTAGGCTGACTGGGCGTCAGCTGTACCTCCAGTCTACCTTCTGGGCTGGAGGTGTTCACACTGGGGGAAGCCAGTGTAGGACCAACAAGGTGATAGTGAGGTAACTACGCCATTGTTAGTAAGCGCTCAGACGAGCAAGTATTTTGTTTATGTTTTGCTGTGCATGTTTGCCATCCGTTTTGTTCTGGTTATGAAATAAATCCACGGAGCCAAGCATCTGTTTATACCTGACTTCTACCTCTGTCTCATGCCTGAAAGACTCATGCGGTGATCCCAGAGCTGTGCAAGCTCACAATATATATATTATGTGTGTGTGTGTACGAGGGGCTGCTGATGAGTCTTTGGCTTTACCCAGAAAGAAACGAGATAGGTAGATTAAACTTTATACTTATTCCACGTACTCTCTATTGATGTCAGCACACTTCTTACATCAGTATTCCAAGTTTTGTAAGCCTTGCAAAAAGAAGCATTTTGGTTGTGCCTCAAACCAGTCATCCATAGCAGCCATGGCATCAGAAATGGTGTGAAATTTGGTACCCATGTGGTGTTTCTTCAGATTTGGAAACAGATGATAATCAGAGGGAGCTAGATCGGCTGAATAAGGTTGGTGGTCAACCAGCTGGAAGCTTAGCTTGACCAGTTTTGCCATGGTCACTTGTGCAGTGTGAGCAGAGGTGTTGTCTTGCAGGAACAAGATTCCTTTGGACAGCTTGCCGCACCTTTTGGCCTTCAGAGCTGCCTTCATTTGGTCCAAAAGTTCAATGTTATACCTTAAGTTGATGGTGGAACCATTTTGAAGGTAGTCCACTAGCAGTACAAACTCCTTATCCCAGAACACAGATGCCATCACCTTAGTGGCTGATTTTTGCACCCTGAACTTCTTTGGATGAGGAGAACCACTGTGCCTCCACTGTTTTGACTGCTCCTTGGTTTCAGGGTTGTACAAATAAATCCAGGTCTCATCCATAGTGACAAGAGATGAGCGAATTTCTCAAAAATTCGATTTGGCCAATACAGCAATTTTTATTTCTGCAAAAAAATGTTTTGACCCAAATTTATTCGCCGTGAATCATGTTAAAAACAGCTATTTCCTGGCTGCACAGAGCCTGTGTGGTGTTTTAAAACAATGAGCCATGCTCAAATATGCATAGGGAGCATGGTTTGGTACTGAAACAATGCTGTTTTAGTATGAAACACAGATGACAGCCGGCGCTCTTATAATCGCTTCACACTACAATTATCTGGGCAGTTACGGGGGCAAAACTGACCAAGTAACTGAAGTGGGAATGCAGCCGGACAAGGAATGTTTGCAACAGCTAGAAAGAACTGAGATTAGGGACAAGATCCACTTATCGCATCAAAGAGCCAATCCTTTTACACCATCATCAGATGATTCTACAGATTTGACTGAAAACTGTTCTGTTACATGTTGATACATGTAGAGCCTCTCCTCCCCCCGAAAGAGTGGAGAGGATGTCAGCAGTAATTTTGCGTTGACGTCCTCTAGTGAGAGCGATTTGGTCACTTAGTTTTGGAATCGGATAGTCGAATTTTACAATTATCATGCCGATATCCGATATTAGATAATCGCCGATGACCAATAAAGTCTTTGTGGAGGAACAAACAGCTTCACTTACTACCCAACAGTGTAGAGGAAAAGCTGGTATTAAATGATCAAACCGTACACTGGATACGTGGCTACATGATTAGGCAAGACATAAGGGCAACAGAGAGTTCTACAGAAAAAAATTCACAGACTTTTCACTATTCCCGTCTGGACTGACAAGGCATGACCCTTAAATCTGCCTGACCCACAGATTAAAATTTGTGGAAAAAAGGATTCTTTTAACCCACCATTTAGTTGAACTGGGACATTGATTATACTTGTCCTTATGATGTCATAACCCTTAATCTGCATGACCCACAGATTAAAAAGTGCCTTTAAAAGGAGTCTATTGAACCGCCATTTTAGTTGAACAGAATTCTGACTATTCCAGATGGACCGCAGCATGACCCTTAAAAGTCTGCGATGGAACCACAGATTACCAAGTGTAGAAGGCAGTAATATTGAAGCGCTTTTCGTTTGAGCTGACGATTGACTATTCCGGTTCCTGTACCACGAGGGGACCGTGAACCTGCATGCAACAGATTAAAAAAGTGCCGGAAGGAAGTAGTGTGTTTGAAGCAGTATTTTAGTGAGATGGAATGCATGATTATCATATACTGTAAGCAGCATGACACAAAAATCTGCAAGGTGCCATTGTGGACCTTCAAGCAGAAAATCTTGCAATAGGAAATAAACTATAAATTTCACTTAGTGAAATAGAAGTATTAAAAAGTTATATGGATTACATATGGCGGTTTAGCCACCACTGACAACAGGCAGTAGTGTTGAGCGATTGCGTTGGCTATCGAGATCGAGCGATAGTCGATAGTCGGCGATATCGTTAAGGCTTTTTCGTTAGTGAGCATCGAGTTTATTGGGAGCGGTTACCATTTAAAGTCTATGGGAGAGCAACAACACACCTTCTTATTACACCACAAGGCTGAGAAGCTGAAATTAACATCCCACAACAGTCAATGAATTCGTCGCTTCATCTTAGGCCAACACATTAGGTTATAAAAGTCACAGAAAATAAGTAACAGACCATTCACTACTGCCTGTATTGTTAACCACAGCATGACCATAAAAACCTGCATCACCACATATTAAAAAGTGCCAGAAGGCAGTATGATTTGAACCTTATGTTACTTGAACTGGACATTGAATATCCTGTCCTGGAACGCAGGCATGAGCTACAAACCTGCATGTCCCCCAGATGTTAAAAAGTGCCGCAAAAAGGAGTCTTCAACCACCATTTTAGTTGAACTGGACACTAACTATATCTGTCCTTGTACCGCAGAATGACATTAAACCTGTCTGACACTCAGTTTAAAATAGTGTCAGTGAACAAGGTGATGCTGTTTTCAAACACCATTTTGTTGAACTGGACTATAACTGTCCTGTCCTGGGCCATCAGTATGACCTTTTAAACCTGTCTGACCCACCAGATTACATAGTGCACGGAAAAAGAGTCTTTCAACCACCATTTTATTGAAAATGGACATTGCACTAGAACTGTCCTGTGGCCACAGATTGTCCCAGCGCCGGAGTTTACAGTGGTGCGGGTGGAGAGCCACGGCTGGGTCCGTCATCTCATTAATCTCGCAGGTTAAAATGCCCTGATGACGCACGTGCAACAAAAACTGTCGTGCTTGAAGCAAGTGCGGAAGCGGAAGTGTGAGAACTACAGCCATCCCTCAGTAAACTGTCAAGACCGGGTAGCGCTGCCCCTCCGTATGAGTGGGAAAACTTGAGCGTCCCTTGTAAATACTGGTGGTTAACGCTCCTGATACACCAGGTGCCTTTTGCTTGGCTATTTTTAACTCATTTTAATCAACGTGTGGTGGTAATTGTCTCTGTAACTTTGTTCTCTGTCCGTTGCTCCAATACTCATGTCCTCTGAAGATAACCTACTTTACTGGTCAAGTATTTCCTGTAACCTCCAGTAGTTCATTTCAGGGGAATTTTTTTACCAGCTTTTTTGTACATGGCAAGTTTTTTGGTCTTAAGTCTAGAGAAAAAACATTTTTAAATAGGATGGGAATCACCACCATGTCTTCTGTTTTCATTTTTTTCATTGTAATTAATTGGGTTGTCCTCATATTACAGATTGAAAGCTATGTTAAAAGATCTTGCAAAAACAAGTCATATATTGCAATATGTGTCCCTTAATCAAGTGTCCTACCTATTCCTGTTTCTGACAGCACATCACCATTGAGACACTCTTGACAATTGTGACAGAACAAATGTCTGTTTAGAAACAACTTTTTTTAGATAGGACCGAAGTATAGCTGCCATGTCACAGCAAAAATGCCCCAATGATTCAAAGCATGGACCTTGACGCCACTTTGGACAATTCGTGAAGACACAATTGTCTGTTAGAAACAACATTTTTTAGAATAGGAATACTGTAGTATAGACTCATGTCACTGCAAATGTGTGCCCCAAAAGTATTCAAAGCGATGTCCCTTTGAAGCGCACTTGAGGACGAATTGTGAAGAGCAAGATGTCTGTTAGAAACAAATTTTATAGAATAGGACCTGTTAGTATAGCTGCATGTCACAAAGCAAAATGCCCCCAAAAATCTAAAAAAACATGACCCTTAAGCCACTTTATTAGACAATTGTGAAGAGAACAACTGAAATTAGAAACAAAAAATTTTAGAAATAGGGACCGTGAGTATTGCTGCATTTCAACAGCCAAATGCCCCCAAAAATTCAAAGCAAGACCTTGAGCTCATTTTGGTCAATTGTTGAAGAACAAATGTTGTTCAGAAAACAACATTTTTTTATAATAGGAACTGTAGTATTCTGATTTCAAAGCAGCTCATGGACCCAAAGAAAAAGTTATAAAAATGACTTTTCATCCGACTGTTAGAAATTTGTGAGGTGAGAAATGCCAACTTGTAGAGAAAGTCCACATTTCTGTTCCAAGGGGATTATTTGGCTGATATCTCACAGCTCATGACCCCAAAAGATTATTGAAATATGATTCTCGCCAACTGGTTAATATGTATATTGTGGGGAGGAATGCCCACTTAGAAGACACATTTCTGTTCCAAAGGAACCATGATTAAATGCTGTATCTCACAGCTACAAGGAACCCCAAAAAAATTATAAAAATATGACTACTCAGCCACATATTAAAAAATTGTGAGGGAGAATGCCACGATAGAAGCCACATTTCTGTGTAGCCGCATAGGACCACTTATGAATAGCTGTTATCTACAGCAACATGATCCTCAAAACCATTGACAATGCGATAAAAACATTCTCTAAGATAAAGTGAGTAAATGGTATCGGTGTTGTCATGAAACCTTGGCTGGTTACAGTGTCATCAACACAGCAAAAGAGAATAAATGAGGGAAGAAAGAGAATAAGTAATTGCAGTAATGAAATGATCATTTTAAAAAAAATAAGTTTATCTCAATGAGGACCATTTCTGGTCTGAAATGGAATTGTGAGTAGATAACGGCATAAAATGCTCAATCGGTGACCTCCGATCATTGGGGCCACAACATACATCGAGAGTTCCCATGCACTGATTCGTCATTGATGAAAGTAAAACGATCCACATTATCTGTGAGTAAGGGATGCGTTTTGTGTCTGTTATATGGACACCTCAAGCTGTGCTGAAGGTACCGCTTAGAAATTATGACGATGGCTGCCCCTGTAGGCTGGATGCAGGACTTCACCTCTATGGGTGACGAAGGACAGCTCGGGCATTTTCCATTTTGAGTTAACCCAGAAGTTATTGGGTTCCGGAAACACATGCAAAAACATCGGAGTTAGAGCAGATAGTCGTGCAACATGATCTAAGCTGATCTTATGTGTGTATGGGATGGGTTTGACCTGCATTGCTTGGCGTTTCGGTGAGGTGGTACAAGATTGCAGAGGTCCACCCATTAGGCTTCCGCCACCTTGCCTGCTGCTGCCGCTAGCTACTTGGCACTCTACTGCTGCTCACACGTCGCTGATGTGTTACGTGGAAATTTGGGGAAACGTGAAAGCAGAGCTCAACCAGTTGTCTCCAGCTTGATCAATCAGCAAGGTCTCCTTTCTGCATTTTACTCTCTATTTTGGGTGGTGTGGATGGAAGTGAGTATTGTTTTGTACGGGGATCCAGGAGGGTGGCCACCATTAACTGTGTTCATTTTTGATGGCCTTAATGCGAGGGACATGTTGGGAGGAGAATGGAGCATCAAAGCACTCATGTGAGAGATGGAGCCGTTGATTTCCCAACCTCTGGGTCGAGGGACTTGTCAAATGCTCTTCGTTATCTTTTGCTCCTCGGCTCAAATTCGCAGCGCCAGAACCTTCTTTCACTAAGGCAGGGGACGGTCGGTATCAATCGGTGTCTAGGAATACTCCTCACTCCTCTCCTCCGCTGCTCCGGCACAGCTTCAAACACCAGCCTGACTTTGCCTGAGATGATGCACCCTGAGAAGCTAATGGCGCCACCTTGCACTAGCTCTGGACCCCGAACCACTGCCTAATGAAGGAACGATGAAATGTGAAAACTGTCGGGCCTTGTGGATTTGACGGAGAGACAAGGCTCCGTGTTCCGCATCTATGTCGTCTCACTCCTCCGTCGCTTTGGAGGGACCTGTTGTTTCAGGTGTCCAACGGATCGTTCCAGAACTAAAGATCAACCACAATGCTCATGCTGACAAGGGCATTTTTCGCACTGACCATTTTGGTGGTTCTTCAAACTGGCAAGGGAAGGTGCAGAGCTCATTCACCTGCCTCCCTCTCGGTGGCTTCAACACCCTAGGAGCCGTCCCTCATCAATTCTTCCATTACCAACTACCATCTACCATTCCCAAATCTCATCCATCCACACACTATTCTCAATTTTATTTTTTTAAACATCTATAATCCACAACCCCAATTCTACTTAATACTTTTATTCCTTTACTCATAACTTCCCTCCATTCTTTCCTACTCCTTTTATCTAACTTCATAATATCTAACACATACCTCGTATCCCAACAACAATCATTCACTACCCTTACTTTTATCACAAAAATAACAAACATTCCTCCAATTAACCATCAATATCCCTTCAATTCATTTCACCATCACCTAATAAATTTTCCATCATATAACTCCAAAAACTCCACACCCCCAATCCTATTCCCCTTGTAACAATACACTACATCATCTCACTTACAACAGATCTTATATCCTACTACCTACCATGCCATCTATATTACTTACACCACTCATCGAAAATAAACCACCCTTCTTTATTATACAATTTCACAATAATCCCCCTCTTCCCAATTTTCACTCACGGCTTCAGCATCACATATATATAATCATATTTTATCTCCTATCCATCTGTTTTCCACCTACACCCATATCCAACCCCTCACCCATATCTATAACCCCTATCCAACTAGTTCCAAATTCTATCAACCACTACATATACTTAATTATATCATTACAAATCCTTCCGATCATCCTCTCCCCCTCTCAATCCCAAACTCATCACCATTCATTCCCTTTCTTTTACTTCAAAACATTAACATTTACCCTCCTCACCTTTTCAACATAAAATTTTTCCTTCTTTTCCTCATATATTCTTAACCAACATATACACCCTAACCTTAACTTCCCACCAAAACCCTTCCAAACCTCCATGTCGCCCCATCCTCACAACCTTCAAGTTCAAATTTAATTAAATTTAACCCTATAAAAACATCACCCACCCCCATTCAATCCATCATTCATTCATCACTACATTACTCATAATTCCATCCATTACTACCCCCATTCTTGATTTGCTGTTGTTGTAATTTACACATTATTATCATTATTACATCTCTTCTCTTCTCTTTCATAATCTTCTTCTTATCCATATTCATTACATCATAGATACAATTTCATCAATATTAACTCATTTTTTATGTTTATTATTTATGATGTCATATACATATTTTTGATATTATTTATTATTCCCTACTACTTACTTCCATATTTTTTCAATTTATCCCTCCCATAATCACATCAATCATTCTCTTCATTTCCTATCCATTATTGTGTTTGTTAATAACCACTAAATTTTCATTCCTCAACATAATCTAAAACTTCAAAATTCTTCATTATACCACTATTTTAACTCTATTCATTCACAACGAATTTCATCTTTATATTACCTTTACCTTTATACGTCAATAATCTATTATCTTTTTGATTTCTCATACATTTTCTTTCTAATAATATCACTGACTACTTCTACCTCTCTCCCTATAATATTCATTGCCCTTGTGGACAGCAACGCCCCAGACAAGCTTCCCCACTACCAGAATATTAATCTCATCCAATCAAATTCTGTCTAAAAGACCAGTGAAGGAACCTCAAATTCGTCACTCTATTCATCAGTAATCAAACACAGTTTTACTATACGACCTTCCCTTTCATCAACATTATCATCGGTCTACATAGCCATATGTTTTCACTTCAATTGCTCTCTCCTAACGCATTTATTTAATCCTATCACCGTCAACCTTCACCACACATATATTGTCATACATTAACAGGTACATTATCATACTAAAACATCCTCCAATAACATTTATAAACCATCCAACATTACCCCACTCAAAAATACAACCAAATATTACCAACCTCCCCATTCAACACCACATATTATTTAACACCAATAATACAAATTTTTCATCTACCATAATTACTTAATATAATTATTATAATCCTACAAAATATTTCCTATCCATCTCTCATATTATTACAATACATCACTCATCCTTAATCCTACCCCCATCCTTCACTCAATTCTCTCTTAATAACCAAATAAACACCTTTCCCTCCCCTCTCATACCTTCCATCCTTAACCATCACATCACTCACCTCATTCAATCTATAATACTCCATCACATTCCCTCTCCCAACACACTACCACACCCACCCATATCACCCCCCCACAAATCACTAACCCCCCATCAAATCACCATACCTCACACACCCCCAAATCTCATTAAATTACAACTAAATCCTCAAACAACCAATCCTTCCACACACACCACAACAACCCACACCCAACACCCCCCCCCCAAATCATTCAAACCAAAACCCCATCCCTTATACACACCCCCCAATTCATTTCCCAATACCCCCCCCCCCCCCTCAAAATAACATAAAACTTACAAAACCAAACAACCCCCCTTTTTTAACAAAAAATCCCCCAAACCAAACCCCATATTATCAAAACTCCAATCTTAAAACCTTCAAACCTTACATCATCATCTACCCATACCCCCATAATTTATCCTCCCCCCCTACCCCCCCCCTACCATCAAAATAAATAAACAACACCCTTCCAAAAAATCCCCAAACCCCACCCCATATTATTACTAAACTCCAATCATAAAACAATCAAAACTACTCATCATTACCCATCCAACCACATCACTTTATCTCCCCTACCCAAAACACACTAACCATAACATAAAAATACACCCACACCTCAACAAAATCCCCAAAACAAAACCCATATTATCAACACCCAATCATAAACATCAACCTACCATCATCTACCCCATACCCCATCATTTATATCCCCATACCACACCCCCTACCCATAACATAAAATTACACACAACTTAAAAAAAATCCCCAAACCAAACCCATATATCACACTCCAATCATAAAACCTCAAACCTAATCATATCTACCCATTCCCCCATCATTTATCTCCACCTACCCCCCACCCTACCCATAAAATAAAATTAAACAACCACTCACAAAAATCCCCCGAACCCCCATCCCCATATTATCCAACTACCAATCATAAACCTCAAACCTACCTGCCCACTTCCCCCACATCATTTATCACCCTCCCCCCCTACCCCACCCCCTACACATTAACATAAAATTACAACAACCTTACATGAAAAGTGTCCCCCAAAACCCCAATTACCAATAGTATCCCACACCAATCATAAATACTCAATGACCGATCTGTCACTCTGTACCCATCCCCCATCTATTTATATCCCATAACCGCCCCCATATTACCATATAATAAAATCATCCCCTCGAATACAATAAATCACAAGACCCCAACCCATATTAGTAGCACAAGCACACATTATAAACCCCAACCTTACTCATATCCTAACAATCCCCCCATCATTTATCCCCCCTACCCCCCCCCCATACCTGTTAACGATAAAATTAACACACCTCTTACAGAAAAATCCCCCAAACCCAACCATATTATCCACACTTCCATCATAAATGTCCTCACTACCTACTCTTCATGACTACCCGTCCCCGCCGTTATTTATATCCCCCTACCCCAACCCCCCTACCCATAACATAAAATCCCGCGCCCCCCCCCCCCCCGCCCCCCTGCTCGCTCGCTCCCCCCCCCCCCGGGAACCCACCCACCCCTCAAAACACCCAACCAACACACCCCCCCCCCACACCAAAAAAAAACTTAATTTAAATCACCCATAAAACACCATACTTATAAAAAACTACAATCATATAAATAAAACCGTATAGATCTACTACCAAATCACCACATCATTTTTCTCACAATACAAAACCACTTAACATAAATATATTTAAAACAAAAACTCAGAATTCACTGTAACAAAACACCATTTTTTAATATATAATATCCATATTAACTAAAAACTACTATTCTGTACAATAAGACACATCTTTATTCTCAAAATTACAAAAAAACCTAAATTAAAATAAAACTAGCTTAATTGTGTTCTCAACAAAAACCATATTTGACTAAAAGATTGCTGTATATGAAATTTAACTTCAAGGGTGTATATATCAACATTCACAGTGTAATGTGAAAAAGATATACACCCCACCACCTATCTGAAAAATATATGATAATAAAAAGTGGTAGTTTGCAGCTACAAAGAGACTGAGTTACTAGAAAGATGTGTATCGCCAATATAATTACAGGCTCCCAATATCCAGAGGAAATATTTAAATAGCAAAGTTTAATATAAAATTATATTCCACTACAATGTCCTACATAAGTCTTGGTGAACTTATCCAGGGTACTTTATAGTAGAGCTTGTCTGTGTTCGCCCGTGGGCCACTACCCCCCTCTCCCACCGCCGAGAATTTACATCGGTTAGAATTCTTCATTAAAATTCTCTATCCTACGTGATATAAAATTACAAATCACTGAATCTACTAAGGAAATGTATCTCAATCTAATAGTAGAGGTTTTCTCTTGTGCAGAATAGACTAATTTAGCTAAGTTGTTTTTCACAGATTCAGAGATCGCATGTCCTATGTGCCTCATGAGAGCGTGCTTGAGAGACATTGTCCTGAAACATGAAACGTCTTTTGATACTATTTCAGTGATTTGATCCAATCTGCAACATACGACATCCCTTCTATTACTTTCACAGAACATCTCACCTGCTCTATGCTGTAAGTTGCTGGCCCGCCTCAAAATTACAGGAAGCGCCGAAAAAGGCTCGATTCTTAATATATGATGCTCAGATTTTAACCTTAATTATCGCATGTTCTGAGAACTTTCGCATCACCATAGAAAACCTTGCCGATTTCAACTTGTCGATAAAAATCGCTCAAACACTAACAGCGCAGCAGTTACTAGAAAATTAATGTGTAAACGTAATTTGCGTAAAGTGAACAAAGTAACAGCTCCAATGATAGAGAAGCACTGACGTGGAAATAGAGAGAAGTTATAGATAAGTTTATATGGTTAAATATGCGGCCTTCGCCCCATCGGAATTACCAGGTCGCAATTTATAGATTAAAATATGTATAACACAATATGTGTACAACTGAGCGTCTATGCGCCTATGACAGATGCACGGACTGCAATAAGATATTGTTGTAAATTGCTAGGTTGGATTAATATGGCGACCTGTCGTCACCAACTGACAAGTCGAGGCGTAATTTACTATAAAGAATATGTATAACACAATATGCGTACCAACTGAGCTAATTGCAGGGTAAACATTACGGGGGTCTTCAATAAAATGTTTAAAAGTTATAGGATAAGTTATGCAGGTTTATTGGGACACTGACATGCTGTGATTGCAATAGAACTGAGAAAATAAACAGGGACAATGTTCTCATCCTCCTATCAGAGGTCTGCTGGCCAAAAAAAGTGATAAAAAGACAATGATTTGTTCAATTCAAGGATAAACAGAACGACACTGGAGCGCACAAGTCTCCTCTTCCTTTTCAAAAGCCTCTTCCTCCGGCTCTGTATTTTTGGAACTCCACTACTGCTTTTGCTAACTTAATCATAGACCAATCATGAATGCAAAAAAGTTACAGGTCATACTGGTCTTACAGCTTCCTCCGAAGAGACACAATCGGTTGTGTTGGTTTCCTTTCATTCTTCTGACAGATTAAAAGAAGGGGCGTTCTCAAACATAGTGGCTAACTGTTCATAGAGTAGTGGGGTGTGGAAAAGAATAGGAAAACCACATGTGGGTGGTCGAGTGAGAGAGTGATCAGTTGGCAGCTCAGATGTGTAGTCCACAGAGTGGCAAGTGACAGATCTGAGAGGTGGCAGCAACATGAGCAGGCCCACAGGAATGGCACAGACGGACAAATGAGGAGGTGGGCAACAACATGAGTAGGCCACAGAGTGGCTCCAATGACAGCAATGTGGATTTGGGAAGCAAAGTGTGGTGGTCACAGATTGGCACATTAAGATTGTGGAGGTGGAGAGCAAAATTGTAGTAGGCATCAGAGTGGAATGATGAAGATTGTGGAGGTGGAAGGCATCTGGCAGTAGTCCACAGAGTGGCCAAGTGACAGATTGTGGAGGTGGCAAGCAAAATGAGAAGGCCACAGATGGCACAATGATGATTGTGGAGGGTGGCAGCACCCATGAGCAGGCCAACAGACGCCTAAAGACTTTAGTGTGGGGGTGTGGCAGCATGGGGTAGGCCACAGAATGTCACAATGAGATTGTGGAGGGGCAGCAGCAAAATGAGTAGGCCAAAAGAGTGGCACAATGACAGATTGTGGAGGTTGGCAGGCAGCATGAGCAGGCCACAGACGCCTAAAACACCATAGTAGTGGGAGGTGTGGCAGCATGAGTAGGCCAAAAAACGACACAATGACAAATTGAGGAGGTTGCAGGCAACATAGTAGGCCACAGAGTGGCACAATGACAGATTGTGGAGGTGGAAGCATCATGAGTAGTCCACAGAGTGGAGTAATGACAGATTGTGGAGGTGGCAGCATCATGAGTAGTCAATAGAGTGTCAAGTGACAGATTGACAGATTTTGGAGGTGGCAGCAACATGAGTAGGCCACAGAGTGGCACAATTACACAGTGTAGAGGTGGCAGCAGCATGAGTAGGCCACAGAGTGGCACAATGACAGATTGTAGAGGTGGCAGCATCATGAGTAGTCCACAGTGTGGCAAATGACAGAGTGTGGAGGTGGCAGCAGCATGAGTAGGCCATAGAGGGGCACAATGGCCACAGCTGCACTGAACACCCACTCTGATGCCACTCTACTGGCCAGGCAGGATAGCTTCTCCAGTGCAAACTCGGCATGTTGTGACCACAAATCCAATTTAGCTTCAGAGTAGTCCAGCGGATCTTCTATGTGGGGTGGCAGAATGCTGTCCAAGTAGGCCACAGCCTGCTGGTTCAGGGTCTGCTCCAGGAGCTGCTGCTGCTGCTGGTGAGTACCTTCCTCCCTAGAAAGCTGCTCATCAGCGAAAGCTGCTCATCAACGACTCCAGACTGAAGTTGCTTCTGATTGAGCTGGTACTGCTCCTACTTCCCCACCCCTCCATAGCAGCCGTGGCAGTGGTACGTGTGTAATGAGGAACCCCCCCACCTCCCGGTTAGACCTGCCAGAAGATAGACAATGGCCATCACATTGGATTTCTCTATAACACTTGAGATTGTCCACCCTCTTTGGGAGGTGAAAAAAATGGCCTTACCATTTTGGAAAGGGGTAGCGAGGGTCCAAAAGGTTGGAGAGCCAGAAGTCTTCCCTCTGCCAGATGGTGACTATTCGGCTGTCATTACCCAGGCAAATCAGCATGCAGCGGGACATCTGCGCAAGGACTCTGCAGGACTCCCTACCTCCATTTCCACTGTATACTGCCACGTTTGTGTCTGGGTCATCTGCCTCATCTTCCTCATCTCCCTCTAACTCCTCTGGCTGCTTCTGCTCCTCCTCTCCTGTCACCTGGGTAGAGAAACCTCTCATTTCGCCAGACACTGCTTGTCTTCCAATGTCCTCCTCCTCCTCAAGTTAAGCCCCCACTAGACTCATGTGGCCGTGAGAGGTAGTCGCCAAGCCTCCAGTCCCCTGACCAGAAAGATCTTGCAGCATCTGTTCCAGGACATGAAGCAGTGGAATGACATTATTCATCCCGTAGTCCTGGCAACTGACAGATAACATGGCCTCCTTAAAGGGCCTGAGCAAACGGCAGGTGCAACGCATGAGCTGTCACTGGCTGGTACTTCCTTTTTTGAAAAGAAATGACAGCTTGGGACTCTCCACCTTGGCTCGGCACAAGCCATCAGTTCTTTGAATGGTGCAGAGTCCACCACTTGGAAAGGGAGGGACTATAGTACCACCAAATTGGAAAGGAGCATGGTCAGCTTCTGCGCCTTAAGATGACTAGACGCATACCTGCTGTCTTTTGGCAATCGCCTCGGTAAACGACTTCTGCCGCCATGAGTGATGAGGAACAGGAGCATCTGGACCGGTAGATGATGGGAAAGACAAACAGCTTTCCCCTTCCCGGGAAGGTGGTGGAGCCTTGATTGCCTGAAATGGCATGCATGCCACTAGGTGCTGCTGTTGCTGCAGCAGGATGGACCACCACATCTGAGACAT